>PVIW01003574.1:27859-162759 GCA_004026585.1 Noctilio leporinus
AGCCCTAGCGCAGCCCACCCCATCCCAGCCCAGCCCTAGCGCAGCCCACCCCATCCCAGCCCAGCCCTAGCTCAGCCCCAGCCCAGCCCCAGCCCCAGCTCTAGCCCCACGCTAGTCCCAGCCCTAATCCAGCTCCAGTCTCCTACCCAGCCTCAGTCCCGTCCCAGTCCAGCCTCAGCCTTGGCTGTGGAGAGTCTACCTTGGCCTAGAATCTCACTTCACTGCCCAGGAGAAAGGTTTCTCAGTTACCCAGTTGGGCCCACTTCTCTCCCTCACCCAGCCCACTAGGATCTCCCAGGATTAGATGGGTGTGACTATAGGCCACACTCTATATCACCACAGCCCTGCCTCAGTTCACCATTCCAGTTTGGGGTTCCACAGAGCGGCACGGCCAGTGCTACACCCAGGGCTGGAGGCCTCCCTGCGCCCACTCCAGCCCAGCCTCTGCACCTCGGCCCACAAAGCAAAGTCCTCAGTGGTTGATGGTTAATTAAGGAGCCCTTGCTTTATGTGCCTGGCACTGTCCTAAGTTGGTGCTGGGGCTACAGAGGTAATAAAAAAAAAAAAAGGCAGAGTGAGTGCTCATGTGGACCTTGAGCAAATAACCCTCTGAGCTTCAGTGTCCTTATCTGTAAAAGGAGGATAAAATGGAGCCTACCTATGTGGAATGCTTAAACTGGTACCTGACACATAGTAGGTGCTATGTAAATATTAGCTTGTACATTGCTGTTACTCTTGCTAGTTGTAGGCAGTAGACAATAAACAGAAGTAAATAAATGAGAAAAACTCAGGCATTGCTAATGGCCAGAAAGAGGTTAAAATATAATGTACAAATGTGAAGAAGGGGGGATGAGACTTGGGAAAATGTAAACATGTTTTTGCTTGGTAGCAGAAGAAGGCCTTTTTTGAGGAAACAATGTTGGAGTCAGAACTTAGAGAATAAGAAGGAGCCAGTGTGAGAGGAGTCCAGGACCATCATTGTTCATAAGCAACAGCAAGTGCAAAGTACCTGAAGCCGGAATAAGCTTGGGTATCTGGGAAATGGGAAAAAAAGGCCTAGGTGGCTGGAGCTGTGATGTCTAATGCAGTAGCCACTAGCTACTAAGCCATTTGAGTTTAGATGTCACTTAAATAAGAAAGGCAGTTCCTCAGTCTCACTATCCACACTTCAATCCACCAGAACCATCTATGGCTTATGGCTTCTGTATTGCATGGCACAGGTATAAAATATTTTTATAACTGCATCAAGTTCTCTTAAGCAGCTGCTCCCTAGAGCTTTGGGAGAAAAGCAGGACTTGACAGGAGTTGAGGTAGGAAAGGCAGGCAGGGGCCAGACCTCAAAGGGTCTTGAAAGCCGGAACCAGGAGCTGGGCATTTGTCCTAAATACACTGGGAAACCTTTGGGGTGTCCTGACTCTGGAAAAATCATTTGAGAGGTGGGAAAGAAACTCCTTTGATTGTCCCACTCTCTGAGTCTACAGACTCCTCAGAAGTCAGAGCTGAAGAACAGATGTATTCCTGGAGTCTGACAAAGCTACAAGTTCTGAAGAGTATACATAAATACCTCAGAAACTTCCAGGGGCCTGGAGTCTCCCCCAGGGATGTATGGTTCCCCTGAGTAAATGCAGAGGTGAGATCCTGTCCTGAGGCCATCAGCCCATGTCCTGGCACCCACAGAAAGACCCCTGTGGTGGGTGCTGTGCTCTGCCCTCCAGATTTCCCTTTCAAGGGATGAAGGACATAATCCCCAGATGCTGAAAGTGCAGCCAACACACAGCCCTCACTTGAGAGGAATTGCCTTGAAGAAAACTGCCCTGTCCTAGGGCCCCCTGAGAGGTCTGGCCCCTGTGGCCGACCTGGGACAGGTCTGGAGGGCCACTCCAGCTCCAGACCTAGCTGAGGCTTTCCGTGAAACCATGCCTCGGTGCAGCGTCTCCTTTGGCCAAACCTGCTTCCTTTCCTTCCCACACTTCAAAGACACCTTTCCAGGCCTCTCAGTCTGCCTCAGCCCCTCAGCGTGGCAGAACAGCCTGTCCTTGAGCCCTTTGGCAGGAGATGGTCAAGGAGTTGGGGATAAAGTAGGCACTGTGGTGAGAGCACTAAGGCAAACACCATCCTGAGCAGAAGCCTCCTCTGTGTGGGGGTGGCCACTGGAAGGTCCCTGAAGGGCCCTCCTGTTGGACATGCCCCAGAGGGTAAGAAATCATATTTACTGAGTATGCCTCTTCTGACACACAGTTTATACATGTGGTCATTGGTCCCCCCTCCCCCGGGGTCTTTGAAAGCAGGAAATATATTATAATTCTCATTCCACCACAAGCAAAGCCCAAGCAATGAGAAACTAATTCAGTTTCTCATAGCTCCCCGAGGTTGAAACTGGGATTTAAACCCAAATCTTGTTGATTCTAGAATCTACTCCTTTTGCCTGTACTGCGCTCTGTAGCCTAAACCCACAGAGTTCCACACTCAAGGATTTCATGAGTTAATGCACAAATTCATTTTAAGGAATGTGGACATTTGCATCTCATCTTGCCTTGCTGTAGTCCAGTGCCAAAGCAACATTCTTCTCCCTCTACCTCACTCCCTTGTCCAATGAGGCCTTTATGGTGTAGCCATGACCACCCTCTAGGCCACTATCTAATGTCTGCCATAGCCATTTCTTTTCCAGGCTCTACAAATACTGCTTTGATATGCTAACAGCCCCTGATGGAGACGGGGGCTTAACAAATCATTCACTAGAGTCCAGAATGGTCAAGCCAAGCTACTGTCCTGATCTGTGACTCACTTGGGAGCTGGCTGGGGGATCGCTGTGTCTCCCAGGCACCGTAATGGGACAATTCAGTTCAGAGAATCTGAAATCCCCGGGCCAGCTCACAGTGGATAAGGCCTGGGAAGAAGTCAGAAACATTGTGACTTCAGTAGATGGGATAAAACACTCATAAAAGAGTCACTGGGGATAACAACGGTGATCTGTCCTAGGGACAGGTTGAGGCAGCCTGGGAAGGTGTCAAGAGATCCCATCCTTGTTGCCAGCCCCTGGCTACTAGGGTCAGAATGTCCTGCAGAATTGGGACCAGGGGACAGCTGGGGTCAAGATCAAAAGGAGGTGTGGGGGGTAAAAAAAGAAAAAGAACATCTTCTCCTCTTATTAAGAATAAAGTAAGAATAGAAACTTGCCTTCATGAGGAGGTAATCCAGCCACCCTCCCCAGTGACAGAGCAAAGGGCTGCTGAGCTGGTCCCTGACTGTGGGCCTCTGGGAAGGGTGGCGGGAAATAAGGAATGTGGCACTGCTGCCTGAGGGGACCAGGAGCTAGCAGTCCAGGGCACTGGGCCCCCTAACCACCCACCCCGCTGGCCCCCGCTGCCTTCCTGGAGGAAGTGGAGAAGGGATCTGAGGAGAGGGCAGGGAAACCAGAGGATGGGGCTGAGGTCTGGAAGTGACTTTCCAATGGTTTAGGATCAAAAGCCTGTTCCCTGTAAGCACTGTAATTGAAGAATCTTTAAAAAGTTTAAGAGATCTTTAAAAATTGTTTGGATGTTTTTCTTTGTTTTTGGTAAAATTGTTCGGGCAATTCCAGTCTGTCTGATCTGGAAGGAAATAAGGAGATAAATTATTTTGAAGAGCTTAGGCAGAGAAGGAGTCAAAGTACCTTCAAGTGATGGGAGACAGTGGTGGTAGCAGAACATCCCATGAAGATAGTGTCACAAGAGCACGTGACAGCCCCTGGCTATACAAAGGTCTGCACTGCCTATGACAGGTATGACCTGTCTCTCTCATTCCAGAGAGAATGAGCTGCTGGAGAGGGACAGCTAGGGTGATGGCATGGCCTTGCTTGTCCGAAAGCCCCATCCTGGTGCCAGTGTTCCTTCTCTCTGAAAGATGCTTCATTCTATTTGCATAAAGGGAGAGGAATCCCCTTTCTGGTCCAATGGCACATCCCTGTCCATCTGTCTCCAGAAAGACACAACCAGAATGTGGGGCAGGAAAGATGCGTGAATCGGATGCCATCCAAGAGAGACAGAAAAATCTGTCCACACCCAGAAGGCTGCTCTCTTTCACTGAGTGGTGTTTGTTTACACTCCCAGCATTCCTTACAATACTGAATCAGAGCTTTTTTCAAAAGCACCACTGCCCATGAACGTTGGAGCCACACAGACCTGGGTTCAAATCCCAGGGATACTCCGTAGCTATAGGGCTCCCAGCAAGTTTCCTTTCACATCTTGGAGCCCCAGCCTTCTGAGTTATATCATTCTATCATATCAATAAAGAGGCTGGGGCTCCAAGATTGCAAGATTGTTGTGAGGTAGAAAATACCGATGTAAGGGTCTTATACAGAAAAGGCACTCGGTAAATGGGAGTTTTGTTTCTTGTCATGAGGTCTGGTACCACGTGGGTTTAGGATATTGGCTACAGTGTGATTTTAATTCATTTCAGGCCACAGTTGGCTCACACGTTGTCAGCAACCTCAGCTGTCTGGTTTTGTGACACTTCTGTGGCTATCTGATCCTTCTTCTTGGCAACCTCATCCTTTGTCCTGCCCCCTCCCCCCGAGTCTCAGCTGGTCCCATTGGCTTCCCTGCCTCTGTGACTTAGAAGACTGGAGAAGGAAGCCTAGAATCCACTGGGCCCAGCCAGCCCCACTCTAGAACTCAGAGAAGCTGGGAAGGGGAAGAAGAATGGAATCAGGGCAAGAAGGGCTGTGCTTCCTGCCCGTCATGAGCACCCTGGGTCTCAGAAGGCAGGATCCAGGGCCTTTGCAGGGAGAGGGCTCCCTCCTTCTGTCCTTCCCTCCCTCCCACTAGCCCGCTGAGGACTTTGATGGGAAGGACCTAGTGAACTTTCTCTAAGTTTCTTGGCTGAAGAAACCAACTTCCTTGGTTTTGTGGGGCTTACCTGATTGCTTATTGGGGTCACAGATGGAAAGGGTAAAGAGAGAGTGATTAAGAGCCCCGCCCCCACTTTGGAGGGGAGTTCCTGTCCCTGCCTCCCAGGGCTCCTAATCCTTCGCCTGCATGCCCGCCTGTCCTCACAGGCTGAGATGCTGCAGAGCCAGGGGTTTATACACAGACCCGTTATTTATTGGGAGGCTTAGGGCCAGAATGAGCCTGGGCCACATTCTCTTCTGTCCTGGCTCTTCTCACCTGGTTGTTAGCAGGGAGGGAAGAAGAAAGGAGAGAGAGGGATGAGGAGATGGGGTGGAGAAGGGGCACTCCTGTATTGTGGGCCACTCTGTGTCTGGTCCTGAACAAGGTGTTTACAAGGCCGGCTTCACTGATTAGATCGCAATAGGTCACTCGTATCTAATGTGCGTACATGTGTGAGTAGTAGGGATATGTGTGAGCAGTGGGGACGTGCATGAGCAGTGCAGATGTGTGCAGCATGGTTCGACTCCAGCCCCGACTTTAATAGGATGACCTTAAAAACGCAGACAAGCTCCTTCACTTTCTGGAGCTTAGTTTCTCATCTGTAAAATGGGAATGAGAATTTCTACTTCCTGGGGTTCCAGAGGAGCTGAAGTAAAGTCCCAAGCACAGTGGCTGGCATGCTGTAAAGTATTCAATCGATGTTGGCTATCAGGAGGAGCAGGAGGAAGAGAGGAGCAGGGAGAAGCTTCAAAAAGGTGAGGCCTGGAGAGGATGATGAAGAAGGAGAGAAGCAAGGAGAAGTGAGCCAGGAAACTCATCTACTTGCTTCCAGCTGGGCTTTGACCACCTCAATTTTCTAGCCAGCACCCCAGGGGGGAGCCCTTAGGGGGACCTGGGCTCCCACTAGGAAAACCCCAGCTAAGGATGATGGACAGAAAAGAGGAGGGTTCCAAGCTGCAGAGCTACAGCTGGTGCCCTGCCCCAAATGCCTGCACCCTGGCTCCCACCAGCAGCCACTGCAGAGAGGAGGGACCTCCAGGGGGTGGGGATTTGGACCCTCCTGGGGCTCCTTGCTGAGAATCAAAAAAGTGCCCTGTGTCTTTAAGGAGGAGCCTGTTGGGAGCCCAGGAGGGAGGAAGGTTAAGATGATTAGCTGGTGCTAACAAATTTAGGATGTGGAAGAAGTCTTTTCTTGGCTGTCCATCAAAGGAAGGATTGAATGTCCCTGAGCTTGGAAAGAGCTGGAGGAGGGGAGGAACGGCTGGGGGAGGGGAGGGGGAGGGTGTTCTGTGCTCACCAGCTGAGCCTTCTCCCTGGGCAAGCCTTCCCAGGCACCGGGGGTGTGCAGGAGTCAGGAAGGCTTGCGGGACCCGTGGCAGTCTGTCCAGACCCTGGCCTCCAAATCAGCCCGTCTGTCGTCGCCCCTCCCCCACTCCCCCCACCCCAGCTCAGGTTATGTCCAAGCAGCTGGGCTGAAAAGTGATCCTGGAGGAAGAAGGCCCTTCCTGTTGACTAGGAACTGGGACATTCTCCCCCAATCCCATCCAGCCCAACCAGACCCCCACCTCATCCAGGCTCCCATGTCCTGGGGCCACCTCCTACCCCTTGTCACAAAGGGCTGGGCCACTTTTCATCTAGGTTCCCCCTGTAACATTCATGGGGAAACATTCATGGCCTCCCAGAGAGATCACACACCACTCGCAAAAGCCTTCATAAAAGGTTATTTCCGGCACCGGCTGAGAGCAGCGGGGCATGGGAACTGTGCCATATCCAGGAACCGTTCATTCAGAACTGCCTGGGCACCGGCTTGGTGCCAGGTGCTGTGCCCGGCCCTGCGTTAAACAGACAGCAAGGCACTGCTCCTGTCCCTGCCCCAATACCTGCTTTCAGAAATTCGCAGCCCAGTCGGGGAAAGAGAAAAGATCAAAATGATGCGCTACAACCTATCAGAGGTGACTTTCAGAACTCAAAGGGCAAAAGGATGACTGAGAAGGCTTATCTAAATGCAGATTTCAAGGTCTCATCCTTGGAGATTCTAAGCTGTGGGCCTGGTGAGGGGACCAGGTGTCTGCATTTTTAAGTAGAGAGGATGATTCCGATGCTGGTGGATGTCAGAGCTGATGGGGAGGGAGGCTGAAATGTACAGAGCAGGGGCGGGGCCAAGAAGGGGTATAGAGATGGGGGCAGGAGGCAGGTTTTTGTGGGAGGTGACATGAAGCTGATTCCTGCTGGCGAGGGGGGCAGCAGACTGAGGGAGAGGCAGGGGTGAAGCGGGCTAGTGGATGGGGAACGCCTTTGTCGGTGCTGTTGGAACATAGAAGACCAGAGTGAGCAAAAAGTGAGACCTTGGAGAAGCATCCAGGGGGAGTTTAACCTCCTTGCAAAGGAGGTCTTGATGGGGTTTGCAATTTTGAGAGACTTTCTAGCTGCAAAGTAGAGAATAAGGGAGGGGACCAAACTGGAGGAGACAATAGTCCTTAGAGGCTCTGGCAACTGGCAGGATGATGGTGGGAGTAAGACAGTGGCTGGAGGTGGGGAGCAAGGAACAGCCCTGGGACATGCCAAGGAGGCCTGCAGAGCATGGTGCCTGGTGGACTGAGGAGTGAGGAAGGGAAGCTTTGATGATTGTCAAGTGTCCAGTCTTGGTAGTGCGTGATGAGGGCTGCTTCTCCCCAAGGCTGGAATACAAGAGAAAGGAGGTGGTTCAGGGGAAAGTGGAAAATTTAGTTCTGGACCCAGTCACTTGGAGCTAGTTCCTCGTTGTGGGCCATCCTAGTAGAGATGGTCATTGGGCAACTGAACTTGAAGATCTGGAGCACAGGGGTGAAAAATCAGCTAAAGATGTAGCTTTGGGAGATTGCTAGACTGAAGTCTGTGGTTTTCAAACTTTTGACTGACCTGGTGTTAGAAATCATAATCAGAAACACATGGAAATAATATTGTTCATGAAACAATAGCTCCCTGACTATGTGCAATGCACTTGAAATTTTCTGCTTCATTTTCCTTCCTTTACTTGATTTTATTTAATAATAAATAAAAAGAGCTGGTTATAGCCCACTAAATTGATTTCACTGGTAGGTTGTGACCTGCCATTTGAGAAACAGATCTCCATGGAAATGGGCGTCATTGGAGTGGATGAGATTCCCCTCTGTGACTTCTCCATCCTCTGGGTGCATGTTCATCACAGGGCACAAAGGTTACAGGAGGCAGGCTTCAGTCTGCCCCAGCCTGCCACCACAAGAGGACCTCCAGCGAAGTCCCAAGCCTTCCATACACAAACCAGAGATGCTCAGGGAGGACCTTGGGTACCATCTAGCCAAATGTCCCATTTTGCAAATAAGGAAACTGTAGGATAGAGAATCATATAACAAATTAGACATATGGCCTGACCACAAGTTCTCTTGCAGGCCTTTCTGGTAAACTCCTCTTATCTCTCTAGATCCGTATGAAGCCACCTTCCTTGGAATTCCCAAAATGGAGCCCAGGCACTCCATAGCCAAACCACTACAGACAGTAAATCATCTCAAAAGCTAAGGCTCAATTCCATTTACTTCCCCAGCGCTGCTGTCATTGATAGTCTGGCACCCCTCCCTCCAGTGTGTGTTTGTTCATGTGGCATATGTATGTACTTTGTGGTTTCAAACATCCTTTAAGTTAGGTAAGGCTTGGTTGGCCATGACTTCGGTGACCATCAGTTGAATCCTCTGACATTTTGTGCAACGTGACTGATCTGTCTGAGACCCAGGGGCCCCCTCTCCTGCTGTGACAGTGGCCAGTGGGAGGAGATGATCCATCAGCCCCCATTTCCTTGCGGGAGGTCCTTGGTCACCAGGCTTTGCAGCTGGAGAACGTAAACAGTTTACTCTCACTGCATTTCTGCAGCCCAAGGAATGGGGAAGATTTAAGCTTTCTGGGTCTGGGCACCAGCTCATGCATGTAGAGACCTAAGGAACATGAGGGCCACTGCTCCGGTGTAAATACTCTGAAACCCTCAGTCAGCAGGCCCCAGCGGGCTTGTCAGGGAGCTGGGTTCTTTTCTCCTCACAGCGATGAGCCCTGAGGGAAGCAGACACTGCCCCCTGGGAGCGCATTGGGGTCAGTATCTGGGCACCCACAGCCTGTTTTGACTGCAGGAGACAGGTGTAAAGAAGACCATGGCCTCATGGAAAGCTGGCATTTAGAGTGGGGTAGGGTTAGTGCTCAAATAAGCATAAGCAGATGAGTATTTGAGGCAGGGAGTGAGGGGGAGGCAGAAAAGAAGTGACATGAGGCAACCTGTGGGGGTAGCTTCAGAATATGGATGGACATCACGTGGTGGCTGAGTGTGAGGGCTCCTTCTGGGCTCTAATACCGACAGAGGTCAGTGAGCTTTCCATGGCACCAAGCTCATCAGGTCGTGGCTATGCTCAATACCTTGGGTGGCTCCCCACCAGTTTCAAGATAAAGAACAAAACCTTAACAAGGTCTGCCAAACCCCACATGTTCCAGTTCCTGCTGACCTTCTGAACCTGGTCGCGCACTGGCTCCAGGCTCTGGCCACCTCTGTCTACCTTGAGCTCCTCATCCTTGCCACACACCTTCCCACCTCAGAGTCTTTGCACATGCTACTCCCTTCGCCTGAAATGCTCTCTGTCCCTCTTTGCCTGGCTAACTTCCACTCCTCAAGGATCATTTCCTCAGGGGAGCCTTCCTGGACCTCCCCAACCCTCATGGTTTTTTCTGGTTTTTCATGGGACTTTGTATTTATTTTCCTTTGGTACGGCTGGTCACCGTTTCAATCTTACATTTGCTGGTATCTTCAATGGCAATCTCCTGTGTCACTAAACTGTAAGTTCTGTGAGGGCCAGGGTTGCGATTTGCTTACCCTTGAGTTTCCTGTTCCTGGCAAAGGCCTGGCTGAGAGTGGGAGCTCAATTAGACAAGTTGAATGCAGGCATATATGAATGAATAAAAAGCTGCTCTTGTAATTTTGCGCAAGGCAATTCTGTCCCTTGGGCCCTGATAGCTTAAATGGTGATTTGTAGAGCATCTACTCCACGCCAAGGGCTGGGGAGACAGGTATGTAAGGAAGCCGCGATAACACAGCAGGAAATGTATGTGCTCAGAGGACAGGCTAGCTCTAAGGAAGCTTTTAGCAGAGGCATTTGGGGGAGGAAGAGGATTTCCCTGAGATCGCAACTAAAACCCAATCCAAAGGGTGAGTGAGAGTTAACAGGCAAAGATGGAGGTAGGGTGTCCTGGTAGAGGGCAGAGCAGGGGGCAAGGTGCAGCAGGGAGGGAGCCCCAGGAAGGTTGTTTTGTAGCGAAGCCAAGAGCTGAGCAGGGGGAGTGGGAAGAGATGGGCCAGATGGGTGCAGATGGACTTTATTGGGAAGGCACTGGCGCCACTGTGGGGTTGCAGGCAGTGGGGCGACAGAGGAATGTCCTCCTGGGTAAACGGAAAGTCTGGGGCCCCTCCAGCTCTGGCGTCTGGGGGGATGAAACCCACAGGGCAGAGAAACATGGGCTAGGTTAGGAAGGTTCCAGGCTTTGTTGCCAGCTGAAGCCTCAAGGGACTGGTTTCCTCCCTGACGTCAACTTAAAGGTCACACAGATCCCAGGTTTGCTTTCAGGAGCCCTTTAGGGTTCTGCTGTTTATGCTTGTACTCAGATCCCTTTGGGATCCAATGACATTCCCAGGCTGGACCACCTTGTGGGGTAAGCAGTCCCCTGAGCCCCAGATATGCTGGAAGAAGCAGGACTGCCTTAAATTTGTCCTAAACTTACCTCGCTCAAGTTTCAAAGGTGGGGGAGGTATCATCCTAACATTTGGGAATGAGTGGAGAAGGAAATGAACCAGGCACTGCTGCTGCAGCGAGAAGGGGAACTCAGGACACTTCTGACTCTGGGCCTCTGCATAGAAGCAGCTCCATAGCTGTGTTCCCACCACAATCACACAAATAGGCTGTCCCTTCCTCCCTCAAGCCCAGGTCCCGCCCTTGCCCGACTAGGACAGGCCTGAGCTGATGAACAAGAAGTGAAATGAAGCCATTCTGACCTCTCACTCTAGCAAACAGATGCCACTGCTGGATAGGAGTGTGGCGGCTGTAAATGACAGGACCCCCCAAGTAACCAGGCTCCTTCAACGCCACTGTCTGTCCCTCCAGCCTCTTCTTCCAGTCCGGCCTCCATGCTGATGGGAAACCTGCCCCAGCAGCACCTTGGGCTGAAGTCATCCTCCAGCTCCAACCCTTTCAGAGCCCAGCCCAGGCAAGGGCTTCTCACCGTCTCTCCCCACACATGCTGGACATCAACAAGGCCTGCCAACTTCACTTCCAAAACACATCCCCAGACTGTCACCATCCCCTCTCACCTGGACACCCACCACAGGCTCTTTTCTCCCTGCTCCTCGGCCCCCACCCACCCTCAACCCAGTAATCCATTCTCAACCAGCACCAAGAGAAATGTCAAATGTAATCTGAGCGTGTGGTTTTTCCTCTTAAAACCCTCCAATAGTTTCCTGGTTCACTGAGGGCAAAATTTACAAACCCCACAGGCTAGAGTCACGCAAGGCACCATGGAGCTGGCTCTGTGACTTCCTTCCTCGCTCCCTTTCCCTCATTCCGTTGGGCTCCTCGGACCTTCTTTCTCTTCTTCTGACACACAAAGCTCATTCCCACCTCAGGGCCTTTGCACGCATGCTGACTGGAATGCTCATTCCCCATCCTCTGTTTTAATTATTATTTTTTAATGTTTGTTTTTTTTTAAAATCCCTACCCAAGGGCATTTTTTCTTCCATTGCTTTTAGAGAGAAGAGAGAAAGAGAAAAATATCAATCAGTTGCCTTCTCGTACGCACTTCTCGTATCCGACCCACAACCTAGGTATGTGCCCCAACTGGGAATCAAGCCCACAACCTTTAGGTGTATGGAACACTGCTCCAACCAGCTGAGCCACCTGACCAGGGCCTAATTTATTTAATGGACACTTCATGGTGCTTTATTTTATGCCAGGCTTCACTTTTCAAATTCTAAATACTTTCTTAATTCTTTGCATGTTCCACTTCTTCTTGCCAAGTCCAATATTTCCGTCTCATGGAGGCCTTCCCTGACGGCCATCTAGTGACAGGGGTACCACTGCTCCCCCATCAGGCCCTTGATTCGTTTTTGACATAATTATCCACCAGACTGGAAGCTTTAGGAGGGCAAGGCCTGTCTATAGCTTGGCTCTTATTCCCAGAGCCTAGCACAGTGCCTGCCCATGAGGATGAATGAGACAGAGTCACCTGGCCAGAGGCTTCTAAGACCACCATGCTCTCTAACATCCAAAGCTGGGTCAGGGGATGGGCTTTTAGAGAAGGTGGAGGTCAGGTCTTGTCATAAACACAATATAAAAATTGACATGTTTGTAGCAAATGGCCATCTACGTTAGAGCTTTTGAAGGAGCTTCACACTCGTGAACTCACTGGCCTCCCCCAGGCACTCCATAACATAGCCCCATGTTACAGATGCGGAGCTGAGGCCCAGTGAGTCAGGGCCACACAGTGTGCCTGAGAGCCAGGGCTCACCGTTGCCTTCCAGTGCCGCTCTGAAGCCTTTGCAGAGGCCTGCATCCACTGCAGCACCCGTGCTCTGTCCAGCAACACCACTTCACTGGCAGGGTCTTAGAACTGGGGTGAAACGACGTAATCCAAAACCAGCTGAGGCTCAGAGAGGTTCAACCACTTGTCCATGGTAACACAGTTGTGTCCCGAAACTCAGCCCTCAGACAATCCTGCCGCTTATCAGTAGAGACCCTTCCAGTATGGCCAGGTGACCCTGAAAGAGCCTCTTGTCTCTGGTCTTAGACTCTGTCTGTGGATCCCAGGTTCTTAGTAGACCCTGCCTAGGCCCATCTGGCTCTGACATGAGTAGGGGAGGGAAGAGAAAGATGCGACCCCTTGCAACACAGGGGAGGGGCTGCCTGGGTACCTCAGAGCAAGGGCAGACCCTGTCCCACCCAGGTCACCGTGGATGAAGCATCACCAATCCAGGGGTACCCTGGCTTCCTGAGCTGGTTGGCTGACCAAGACCAGGGTTGCATGGGACTAAAGAAAGGCTGGGAGGTCTTGGAGCTACCCAAGGCCAAGAACGTGACCCATATCTACAAGGGGATTTTTTTTTTTTTTTAGATTTTATTTATTATTTTTAAAGAGAGGGGAAGGGAGAGAAGCAGAGAGGGAGAGAGACATCAATGTGTGGTTGCCTTTCACCTGCCTCCAGTTACGGACCTGGCTGGAGGCCTGGCTTGCAATCTGGTTATGTGACCTGGCTGGGAATCCAACCAGCGACCTTTGGGTTCGAAGGCCAATGCCTTATCCACTGAGCCACACCAGCCAGGGCATGCAGGGAGATTTTAAGGTAGGTATACACTCTGAGTGACATCCAGCCTCACTGCAGAGCTTCTAAAATGAACATCAGCAATGCATTTCTGGCCTAAGTTTCCTTTGGATAAAAAATCTGGTTCCTTCTCTATATGTCTATTTCTTTGTTTTCTTTTCTTGTATTTTTTAGCAGAGTCTTTGAGACTTTTGTTCTATAGAAACATGTCCTACTGTGTTGGTGTCCATTCCACAAGTGGATGGACATGGAAGATGGAAAAGTGAGAGTCAAGGCCAATTTCTAAATCTCAAGGGTACCCTTCCTCACCCTCCGTGGAAGTAAACAGAGTGAGAAACTCATGGGGTGGAGCTGGGGGCAGGGTGCAGAGAAGATCAGCCTGACTTCATCCCTACAGACAGCTGTGTGATTGGTGGTGGCTTCAGGGCTCAATCAGTTTTAGGGATGTGGCAGTATCTTTTGTTCTGTTAGGGAGGACAGACTGTCTCACTAACAGATGAATCTGAAATGGGTCCCCCAGCTTGGCCCAAGCTATTGGCCTCAGGAGGTGTGTGGGCCATGGTGTTGGCAACACTGGCCACTGGGCTGTTTTATAGCCCTCTGCCTTGCCTCAGTTTCCATAAAACTCCTGCCTCCCTGTGATCACAGTAGTGACTCTTGAATCCATTTTAGGTACTAGACACGGTGGAAGGAACCTGGCCCTTCCCCATCTGGCTGTGTAGGTTGGAACAGGTTCCTGTTTTCTCTTAGGGCCTCATTTTCCTCAAAGGCAAAATGAACAGATTGGGTAACACCAGAGGGTTTTTTATGTTGCTCCTAGAGAACTGAGGTGCCTGGAGGGGAACACCGCTGGGACACACCCTGGGCACTGAGCCCATCCCCAGTTCTACACTGCGGCTCTGCTCTTACATTTGCATGAGGTATTTGTGGGACTTGAACTTGAAATGTTCCTTTCAAGTGGGGCTTGCCACTGCCCCACCCTGCCCAAGGTGACCTCTGACGTCCCTTTGGTGCTGCAGTCTGGATGTGGCAGCTGTGAGGAGGCATGTGACCCCTTCTGTCCCTGTAGTACTGGGTTTGCGGAGGCAGAAACTCCCTCCTTGTTTCTGGTGAGGGTCCAGAGTTAGGGCAACATCTCCCCTCAGCATCAAGGCCCCTCACTCCTCTTCTGTTAATGCCTGGGTTGCTCCTCCCGCTCCTTACTTAGCTAAGTGGGGGAATGAGTGGCAGATGCCAGCGTTAGGATTGTGAGGGATGGGAGCTGGATTCTCCTAGAGTTGAAGACTTTCCAAAGTCCAGTCCTCTCTCATGCTTGGTGGGGAAGGAACAAAGGGCTGAGTTAGGACTGAGGAATGAGTGATCCGTATGTGCAAAGTGGTAGGCCCAGTGAGCACCATAGATACACACAAGCTCGATTAAGCAAAAGGAACCTCTTTTATCTAGAACACCACGTTTTGAGGAGAAAGGCACACTTGCATTGCTGTTTCTCTGAGCCAGTGCACATTCAGTCCAATGAGTCACCCACCCTTTTGTCACGCTTGTTCTCTGAGGTAAAAACAGAGCTGCACACTGGCCAATGCCTCCAAGGGCCAACCAGCAACGAATGACTCAGCTGGGGTGATAGTGTCAAGTGTCTGGAACTAGAGCAACTCAGAGCCAGTAAGCACCAATACCAGCTGTGGTTAATGGGTCAGGTCTCCATGGAATGTGCCTGCAGCCACCATGTCCAGACTCAGTAGCACCATGAGGGAAAGGCAACTCTTCTTTGCAGAAACACTGGCCCCAGGTCTTAAGCTTAAAGGGAACTAACTGAAGGGGAAACTCGGGCTGCCAAAGCCCTTGGGGCCGGGGCGTTCCAGAGCCTGGACATGCAGCTGGAAGATCCCTTCAGCACATGGCCACTCTGCCCCGTCCATGCTGCCCTCAGGAGGTCTGGGGCCTGCCCTGCCTCCTGGCTGGCCTGTCACGGTGTACTGGGCTCCCTGTGACAGCTTGAATAACCATGTGGAGAGCTGGCATCCACTTAAAACCAGACACCAGTGGGGCAGGTCCTACTGCTCCATGGAAGGCTGGAAGGCTGGATCATGGCACTTCCTCCCCGTGCGGGCCGGTGGAGGCGCTGGTGGAGCCCTCTGCTCAGGCTCCACCCTCAGTCCGGCCTTCCAGACCCTCTAGACGCCTCCCTGAGTCTCCGCTGGATGGAGGAGCTGGCCTGCCCAGCCATCTCTGTCTCCTTTTGCGGCACCCCATCCCAGCGGTGACATTCCCGCAATGCCTTGCCTGCCATACCTGCCTCTCACAGACAGATGGCAAAGGCTGGAGGGGGTGGGAGGAAGCATCAGGCTGAAAATGAGTTTGTGAAGTGAGTTGAAAAGAATGATAGGCAGGTCCTGAGCCAGCCCTGCTGGTGGAAGGTCTGTAATACTCTTTCTCCCCTGTCTGCTTTGCCCCCCACTAGCCTCTGCCAGTCTGCCCTCCGGTCGGCCATGTAGAGCCACTGCCTCTGCACTGGCGGCTCTGCAGCTTCTCTCTCTAACCCCCGAAACTGGTGCCTTAGGTACAAATGCCAGCTGTGCAGGCCACCCTCTATGTTGTGGTTCTAATCCTTGTCCCCATCTTGGCTCCTGCCTTGCTTATAGCCTGCCTCACAGGAGCTGGGACCCCAGGGGCCTCATGCAAAGCACCCACCTGCCACCACCTGAGTCCTTGGTCTTTGCTGTAGCCACAGCTTTACCTGTGGATCCCTCTACCTGCATGGTGGGCTCCTCCTAGTTCCCTGAGGACAGGGCAGAGTTAGTAAGTTAGTGAAAGAGACAGAGACAGAAGGACAGAGGGAGGGAGAGCAAGTCTACATTCTGACGTGGCACTGGTTTGGTGCGAGTCAGACTACTTGGGTTCAAATACTTCTGGCTCTAGTGCTCCCAGCTCCGAGAGCTCCTTGGGCCTTAGTCTTCTGGTATGTAAAATGAAGATAGTAATAGTACCTGCTGCATAATTATGAAGATTAAATGAGATAATCCAATAAAGTGCTATAACAGTGCCTGGCACTGAGTAAGCCCTCAATATATGTTGCTGCTGTTATCATTATTAATTCATGTCCTCCACTCTTATTGGACACCACCTCCCCAGACAAGCTTCACGGCCATTGCTGAGTCCTCTGAGCTGCAGGGCACCACTCGGGTCAGTGTGGGATGTCCACTAAAGGATGTATTTCCTAATGTATCTGCTGATGTTTTGGAGCTGATTTTCAGTCCCAACCCTGACACTTCCTAACCCTGTACCCTTGAGAGAAGTATTCTGAGTTTCAGGGTCCTCCTCTGGAAAGTGTGGAGATGTGAGTCTTGCCCTCAGGGGGATGTTGGAGGATGAAATGGGGGCTGAAAGGAGCACAGTAGGCAGCCATGCTAGCTGCTGTCGGAGACCACCCAAGCTGCGTTGATGGTGGAATAGGAATCTACCAGGGAGTACCTGAGGAGAGAGGCTGGCTGGGTTGTGACAAGGACTGGGGTAGCCAGCCAGGGGATGGGTGGCTGGGTGACCCCAGGAGGAACTGAACTGTGTCCATGTGCCCATCCTACTCTACCTTGTAGTCCCTCATAAGGGTCATGGGTCCTTCCTGTTTATTGTCCCTTTCCTCCAAGTAGCACCCAGCATTTCTTTAGTATTAAGGTGGTAGAACTTCCTTTTGGGACCCTTCAGGGTAGAGCAGGTAGAGACTAGACCAGGGAATTCTCCACCCTCAGCAGCCTGGGCCAAGCCCCTAGCTCTGCAGCCCATATGGGACTGGGGCCAGGACCAGGGATCACCCCGGGAGAGGCAGGAACTCCTGGGAACAGTCTTCAGCCTGGATGCCTCCAGCAGGCTCTCTAGAAAGACCTTCCCCTGCCCTCTTGCTGCCCCGAGCAGTGAAGCTCAGCAGCCAGACAGCTCCAGGTAAGTCCTCTTTCTTTTCTATGGCCACAGTATCGGAGCTTTCCTCTCCCCACTCTCCCTTCCAGGGCCCTCAGCATTTCCACAGGGACATTCTGCAACCCCAATCCCCAACCCCCAGAATGTCTCTCTCCACCCTGTTGCCGTCTGCTCTGTCCCTGAGGGCATGGGTCCTGGCACTCAAAGTCTTAGGCTTGAGTCCTGACTTTATCTCTTAACTATGGACTTTGGGACATCCCAGAACATCTCTGAGCCTCAGTTTCCTCATCTTTGAAATGGGGATAATCACAGCCCACAGAATGTAAGCAATACTATTTGTAAAGCATGAAGATGATGCCATCTCTTCATATCAATACAATCCATGATTGCCCCTCTCCATCTAGCTGTAGCCAACAGGTAAACCAAGATGGCACTTGGGAGTACATCCAGGAGCTAGGAAGGAAGAATCAGTCTGATGCAATGTGCCTCCTTCTGGGGGTGTGTTGCTGGCAGTACCTGCAGCTCTCTGTGCTCCACAGCTGCCCCACCCCTACTGGGCCCAATAAAGAATGCAGACTGGGATAGAAGGCCAAGCAAGGTATTGGATTCCTGCGCATCTGCTGGTGGCAAATGCCCCGTTCCTAAGGGTGCAACCTATGGCAAGCCTGTCCATCATGGTGTCAACCAGCTGAAGTCTGCCAGAAGCCTTCAGTCTGCTGCCAAGGAGTGAGCTGGACTCCCCTGTGGGCTTGGAGAGTCCTGAGTTCTTACTGGGTTGGTAAAGATTCAACGTACAAACTCTTTGAGGTCATCCTCACTGACCCATTCCGCACAGCCAGCAGCAGAAGTCCTGACACCCAGGGGGTCACAAAGCCAGTCCACATGTGCAGGGGCTGACATCTGCAGGCAGCAAGAGCCGTGGCCTTAGAAAGGGTCACGAGTCCCACCACACATTGGTGGCTCTCACCCTGCAGCTTGGAGAAGTCTCAATAAATACCCTTCAGCTCCACTGTCACCACTAACATAATGTTTATAAAATTCTTATCTACTGAACAATTTAGGACAGTGCTGACTGCTTAAAAAAGGATACATGCCATGATCATGGTTGTTTACCTGGGCTCACAGGCTCACCGTTGCCTGGCTCCTTCCCTGCCCCCACCTACCAGCTGGCCAACACTCGTCAATTTTGCCTCTGGCGTTCCCCGCTCCCTGAGCCCCTTCCTCAGGCTGTTCTGCGTGCCCCCTTAGCAGAGCTCTGCAGCCTCTTTCTCAGTCCTCTCCGCCAATTTGTCCTCTGCACTGCAGGACACACAGCTGGATGCTGTCACACTCCTTCTGAGGAAACTTTAATGGCATCTTCAGAGTGGTGCTCCACTTTCTCCATGGTCTGTTTCCCTCACCCCAAGCTTTTCATTCCAGCCTTATCTCTGACAGCATCCTTCCATGTGGGCTTGTTATAGCCATTCTAGATGATTTCTTCTCTCCAGAACAGAAGGAGTGAAAAAGCACATTCCTTAGGTCTCTGTACTTTCATTACACTGTTTCCTCTGCTTACAATATTCTTATATACATACTCAGTTCCTGGCATCTTAATTGTCTTTCAAGGCCTGCCTCAAATGCTACTGCTTCCACGAAGCCTTTCCTGATTCCCCCCTTCTAAAGTAATCACTTTTTCTCTTGCATTTTCCAAACGTGATGCTTCGATTTTGCTTAGTTTTTACCCAGCCCTGGATAGAAGAGGCTGGTCTGATTCACCTTGAATCCCCTGTCACTGAGCATGGGCCTAGAGCTGCTGCTAACCCATGGTGGGCCCAAATCACATGCCGACATAGCAGACAGGCAGCCTGGAGTGCTGAAGAGCACACAGAAAGCCCAGAGTCTGGCCACTGGTCCCTAGCCTGCCTCTGCTGGGTTGGGATAAAGGGGGTAGAAAGTCGGGGTTCCTTTTGGCCATAGTTTCTGCCCTCATGAGGCAGGTTCTAAGGAAAAGGCTCTGGC
Source organism: Noctilio leporinus (assembly GCA_004026585.1). Lineage (NCBI taxonomy): Eukaryota > Metazoa > Chordata > Mammalia > Chiroptera > Noctilionidae > Noctilio > Noctilio leporinus. The sequence continues at coordinate 46,991 of PVIW01003574.1, forward strand.
AGGTAAGCGTGTCATACACAAGCGTAGAACTGTCACAAGAGTGATGATCCTCTCGGGACTTGGGGACTCTCTTATTTCTCCTGATCTCTGCTGGCCTCTCTGATGCTGGACGCTGGACAGGAAGGGAGAAATGATCACAGCACGTGCAGCCATCTATGGTGAGTCCACCCAGACAGATAGCTGTCCCTTGTTAGGAGTTTCTGCAAAATTCAGTCATTCCCAACCCCACCAACAGCTGTTACAAGCATGGCCCTTTCCCCTCTGAGGACACAAAGTAAGGTTGGCTGTCTGCAATCTGGGTACAGGGCTCAAATGCCTTTAAGGAAAGCCCCACTGTCGAGAGGTTCCTGCTCCAGGTTGTGGTGGAGACAGTGAAGTGCAGGAGTGGGTCTTCCTTTATAAACCAGGGTCCCAAAGTCCTCTGACCCTACACAGCAGCTGCAATCTCAAACATCCCCTCCACAGAGCCAGCCATTGCCCCCCTTGTAATTAACACTCCCTTTGCCATGGTCCATGCCCTTTATTTATATAGCATGGCTCTCATCACACCCTACCTTCTATTATATGATTGGACTGTGGGCAGATCCAAGTCCTCACCCTCTGATAGCTTTCATTTATGTAGTGCCCCACAGTGGACCAGAATTTTTTGCAATAACCCTGTAAGATACTTATTTACACATAAGAGATGAACTCATGGAAACTCAGAGAGGTTAAGTGGCTATTCCAGGGTTGAAAGGCACACAGCTTACGGAGGGCTCCCACCATTCCGCAAATGCTCTGTGGGCAGGCACGCATCTCACCCATGTTGTGTCTCTTGTAGAGCATTGCATAGTCTCCTGTGAATAGAAGCATCCAGAATTTTTCATCAAGTTGGAATGACTTATCCTCCAACAGGGCGGAGAGGGAGAGGGGAGGAAGCCGGCAGCCTCTGCAGCCTACGCTACATTTCCCCAGGGCATTTGGTGGCTGGACACAGCCAGCTGGATGCAGCCTGTCCCTTGTTGTTAGGAGTTCCCGCAAATTCAGTGAGAAGGCTATAGCTTCTCCGTGACTGGATGCCCCTTTCCGCTCAACATCGTCATCATCATTACGGCAACACGTTGTTCTGAGTCAAGTATGTGTCAGGTCCAACAAAGTGGGTATTGTCATTATCCCTCATTTCACACAAGGTCAGGAGAGGAAGGTATCCATCGTCCCACAATGAATAAAGAATAAAATGGGATTCTTGGGTCTGACCCAGCGTTGTTGGGAGTGTAGCTTCTGGGCTAGCCACCGCTCGTCGGGCAGGTAAGAGTGTACCACGGCCACAGACCTCAATGCAGACAGCCCAGCCCTGCCCAGGACCACCGTCCTGGAGTTGGGGAGTCAAGGGACATAAAAGTAGATTCTGAACAAGATGAGACTGTGGAAATATATACAGTATATAATTTATCTCACCTAATCCTCATCTCTGGTCTATCTGCAGGAGGGCTCCTTCAGTTCACAGTGTCGCAGACAGACACTTAGAAAAGTTAAGGGCCTTGCAGGGTATCAGCGCTCAGTGTCTGGCTGCTGCTCTCTCACCATGGGGCCAAACAGCCAGTGGAACACAGCTCAAGGTGCTCAGAAGAAAGAGCCACCAGCCATACCTGAGTCCCAGGAGATGCTGCACAAGTGGTCCCTCTGAGCAGGGCAGGGGAGGCCAAAGGAGGCTGCACAATGTCAGGGGCAGGCTGGGTGTTGGAGCCCAGCTGAGCACGGCTGGGACCCTGGGGTCCTGGTAGGGTTGGCATTACTGCCAGCCTCCCAGAGGTGGCCAAAGGCCCCACACATGCGATCTGAGCTCCAAGTAATGACACATCCTTGTTGGTGGAGAGTGCCCAGTAGGTGCTAAAGAGTCAGCCCTGAAGGCCCGTTTCAACATGGTCTAATCCAACAGCATCATCTCATCAACTTCATGTATCTTGAATCATGTAAGACATTCAAAGAGGAACATATAGAAGAATACCATGTATTATTCGGCAATTAAAAGAAGTCCTGAAACCCTGGCTGGTAGCACAGGTGGGCAAGGTGCCGGCCTGTGCACAGGTTCGATTCCCCAGCCAGGGCACATAACCAGGTTGCAAGCCAGGTCTCCAGTCAGATCTGTGGCTGGAGGCAGGTGAAAAGCAACCATACATTGATGTCTCTCTCCCTCTTTGCCTCTCTCCCTTCCCCTTTTTCTAAGAATAATGGAATAAAATCTTAAAAAAAAAAAAAGAAGTCCTGAGACATGTGACAACATGGATGACTCTGAAAACATTACACTAACTCCATGGAAGTAGAAAGATGCGTGGCCACCTGGGCTGGGAGGGTTAGGGAGCCGGATGACTGCCGAAGGCTGTGGATTTTTTGGGGGGATGGTGAAAATGCTCTGATTTTGATGCTGGCTGCCCAACTCTCTGAATATACCATCAAATGGCACACTTTAAATGGATAAATTGTATGGAATTATGTTTCAATAAAGTTGTTACAAAAAATAGAATGAATTTGGCATGGTTGTCATTCAGCTTAATAGTGAGCAATCTAGCCAAACCCTCAGGGACCCCAGTCTCTACCTCATCCCTGCTCCCCACTGAATCTGATATTTATCATTCCCATACATTTTATATATTTATTGCTTATATTGGGTACATATATTCCCCAATGTATCATGTTATTTTATTTTTTAAAGATATCATTTATTATTTTAGAGAGAGGAAGGGAGGGAGGCAGAGAGAGAGAGAGACATCAATGTATGGTTGCCTTTCACCTGCCTCCAGCTACAGACCTGGCTGGAGACCTGGCTTCAGTGCCCTGGCTGGGAATCGAACCAGTGACCTTTGGCCAGCACCTTATCCACTGTGCCACTGGCCAGGGCTCATGTTATTTTATATGTTTCTAACTATATAAATGAATTATATGTAAAAACTATTTGTAATTTGCTTTTTTTCCCCTCTCAATAGGATGAGATTCACCCATCGTATAGTTGGGTTTAGAGGTCAGGTTCACCTGTGCTGATGGGGTCTGGTATTTCATGGATGGAAGTGCCTCAATTTAATATCCACATATCTCCATTCTTGTACTGACAATGTTTAGGTTTTCTTTTCCTTTTTTCAGTAATCCACACAATGCCGCAGTGAACACCCCTTCCTCTCTTATGAATGTGTGTTTCTCTAGGATGTACCCAGGAGGGGGTGGCTTTGTTGGGGGCCATTCCACTCTCCCCCATATATGTCCACGCTGTTCTAGGAGTCATTACAAGTGAGACAACGGAGGCCCAGAAGAAGAACAGTGACCTGCTCAGGGTCCCTCAGTGCCTGGGACGGGTTCCCGGCCCAGGGCTTCTGGCCCCAGGATACTGCCTTTCCAGAACCCTCCATTTCCTTATTTTTATTTCTCTACAAATCCCAGTGACCACCTGGGCGGGTGTTATCAGAGCTGATCTAGGAGAAAACACATTATCAGCAACATCCAGGGGAAGCCGAGGATCTGGAAGTGTTTTTGAGAGGAAATGGGGAAGAAATGATAACTTTAGCTGGTTCCCCAGGAGGCCTGAAGTGCACAGTGGGGAGATTCTTGAGTGAAGAGGCACTTCCAGGGGCAGGTGGGGAGCATTGTGGGCAGCTGCAGGTCTCCGCAGGCCCTCTCACACTGGGGGCTGCCTTGTGCCAGGGCCCTCTCCAAGGCAACAGCCCAGCCCTCCTTCTGGGACAAGCAGGTTGCCTGAAATAGGGCCACAGAGGCCACACGATGTGCCTTCATTTGGAGCCCATGGCAGAGCTCTATGGACTGGCTGGCTGATGCCTAAGCGCACCATCCCCACTCAGCTGGGTGTGGCTCCCTTCCCCTCAGCCTCTCTGCTCCAAGTACTGCCACCAGCAGAAGCACCCCCGGGGCATCACAGGTATCACTCTGCAGGCTGAGAGTGAGGCCGGAAGGGGCAGCTGGCCACCTTAGGGATTTGAACCTTTATCCTAAGTGTGACGGCAAGTGCTGAAGTGCTCTAACTAGGGCTACACATTAATTTTCTTTTTTAATTTTAAATATTTTATTTATTTTTAGCAAGAGGGGAAGGGAGGGAGAAAGGGAGAAAAACAGCCCTCAGTCACCTCTTGCATGCACCCTGACTGGGGACCTGGCTCGCAGCCCAGGCAGGTGCCCGGACTGGGAATCGAACCAGTGAGTTTGCTTTGCCAGTCATGGCTAACCCGCTGATTCATGCTGGTCAGGGCTATGCACTAACTAAAAAAAACACCCACAAAACCATTCTGGCTTCTGGGTGAAGCAGGGATTGTAGTAGGCCAGTTAGGGCCTTACTCCTACAGTGAGTAAGGTGAGAGATGGTGGCAGCCTGAACAAGAGTGACAGTGGAGGTGAGGAAAGGAGTGAGTGAAGTGGGCTCAGTGGAGCTTCGTGATTAATGGGATATGAGAGCAAAGGCAGCATCCAGGATGACACTCAGGTTTAGCCCAGGTGTTGGGCCTACATGGTGACGGCGCTGGGAATGTTGGAAAAGGGCCAGGTGTGAGAGAAAAACACTGGCTTCAGCTAGGTGCCATTTGAGGACGCGACCTGCGACACAGCCAGGTGGAGATGTCAAAGAGTCTGCCCAGTAGGGTTTGCAAGTGGGGAAGGTTCTCCCTGGCTGGACACCTACAAAAAAGGCTCCTCTCTTTGTAAGAGCCTCATACTGAGTTTCACCATCAAGTGCCGGTAGAATTGAAATGAAATGGTTTATGATCATAGCCAAGGAGAAACCTTTGCAGGTGTATACATTTTGGTCTGTTTTCACTTCTCGTTTGAAGACAAATTACTTGTCGCAGGAGGTGGCTTTATCTGGATTATAGGCTGAGCACACACCAGGCATTAGTTAAATAGTAGCCAAGCAGCAGAACTAAGGGACAAGGCTATGGTAGGAGCGAAGGATGGAAGGAGCTGCAGGGATGCTGTAGTGGCTGGGGGTCAGGGAAGTGAAGAGCTCATCAGGAAGAGACAGGGAACAGAGGTATCAGAAGAGCTTGCCTGAGCCACAGTGCACAGGTGAGACCGTGGGCATGGGCAGGGCAGGGGAGTGGAACTGAAAGAAAAGGAGTGGAGCATAGTGGGAGACTGGCCAGAGACTGTATACTAGAGAGACAAAAGTGGGCTTCTTATTGGAGTGGGGGTGCGTGTGAACACTCAGGAGCCAGGGGTGGGTTTTGAACAGAGGGGTGGAATGGACAGGACCCATCAAGAGCGGGGCTTAGCGGGTGAGGAAGAAGGAGGCACCCTGCTAGTGTTTGGGAGGTCAGGGGCCGTGCAACAGAACTGCAAAGTCAGGAGGAAGAGGTGGGGTGAAGGAGTCAGGGAACAAAGCGGACACAATGTGTGAAAGCCCATCCTTCCGAGTGAAGCCAAACAAGGGCAAGTCCAAGTTGAATAGGAAGGTCTCTTCTCAGGCTGGCCCTCAGGGACGCACTTTAAGGAATGGTCAGGAATGACTAGTCCCCAATGATTATTTGCAGGTAGAGTTTCTGAGGTATCCTCAAAACAGTATTTCTTTAGTTTAAATGTTCTCCCTAGAATGATAATTAGCCCTGTGATTCATTTTTCTTTTTCTTTTCTAAAATCCTCACCTGAGGACGTGTTTCCATTGACTTTAGGGAGAGAAGGGAGAGAGAGAAACATCAATTGGTTGACTCCCGTATGCACCCCAACTAAGGATTAAGCCTACAACCTACATATGTACCCTGACCAGGAATCTAACCCTCAACTTTTCACTGTAGGGGATGATGCTCCAACCAACTGAACCACTCAGCCAGGGCTGCAATCCTTTTCTTTATTAAAGGCACCAAGGGGCAAATTGTTCTGAATTCTCTCTTTTCTGGGTTAGCTGAGTCTGAAATAAGGAGAACCACAAAGAAGGGGGGAGGGGCTGTGGGACTGCTCTGCCACAACCCAGGGGAGGAGACGGGGCCCAGTTGGGGACAGGGCTCTGGCCATAGGCCCTGCCCAAGTAAACACAGTGAGCCTGTTGGAGGCAAACCCTGGTGCCAGGGCAAACAGGACAAGGCCAGACAAAGGAAGGGCTTCAGGACATGTGAATACCAGTGCTCCTCACCTGTGGGAAGTCACCAAGTCCCAAGGGGCAGTTCCAATGTGAACATAAATAGAAAACCATGAGAAAATAGAACGCTGTTCATGTAGTCTCAGACTTTTGTTGCTGGAAGGGGCTTTCCCCTCACTAAGCCATTGTTCACATCACTGCTAATTAAGGCTCTAGAATACAAATTGGATCAGGTCCCACCCCTACTCCCTAAACCTTCCCTGAGGCAACATCATCTCCTGGGGGCGAGAAAGCCAGGACACAGGCAAGGCTGCTGCCCCAGAACTGAAGTCAGTACAACCCATAATGGGCAGCCATTACCCATCAGTCATTCTCAGGATGAAAACCCTTTGTTTTCCTTTGAATGGAGAGAGCTGAGCCGGAACTCCTCAGCCTGACCTTTTGCTGTCTTTTCTCACTTTTAGTTTCCATCACTGCTTCTGGTCTCCAGCTTCCTTCAACCGCCTGCCATTCCCAAGTAGACCTGCCTTTTTCTCACGCTCAGAGCCTTTGTCTCTGCGGCTGCCTCACCCTGAAATGTCCTTTATATAGACTGTTCCTCGGCCTCTGCTCTCCCACTTGCCATGGTAATAAAGTTGCATCTGGGCCCACGGCCACCTGGCAACAAACACTGCCTGGCCACCCCTGGACCTGGAAGTAACCATGTGACTAAGTGCTGGCCAATGGGATATGAGCAGGTGTGATGCATGTCAGGTTATTTTTCTTCCAGGTTTGCTCTTAAGGTTTTGGGCATGTAGTCTCCTGGGCCCCTTATTTTTTCATGCTGGCTGGGGGACAGTGCGAATGAAGAAGATGACAGCAATCCGGAGGCGGAAGCCACCTGATGACTATGGCAGAGCCACCTTCCTATCCCTGGACCACCGTCTACCAGCCGCTAAGAAAGAGGCTGCCCTTCCCCTTTCTTGGAATCCCTGTATTCGGGGCCTATTGTCATGGTGGCAGCTGGCTTTACACCCTAACCCTCTGCCCCCACCTGCTTCCTTGTTCCTTGCCACCAGCCTCTGGTGCCACCTCCTCAGTGAAGTTTCCCCAGAGTCCCAAGCTCCTCTCGAGTCCCTGGCACTTTCTACGTACCTCCCATTAGCACCCCCTCATCCAGGGGGTGGCCATGGCCTCTCCCACTTCCCTCCCCCATCCATCCTCGATACCAGAGCTGGCAGTGGTCCTAATGCACAGACCGGACCACATCCCTCACCCTGCTGCTGAAGTCCAGCCTCTTGGCCTGGTGGTCATTGTGTGACTCTGACCTCCTTTTCCCAGAGTGTGAAGTAATCTGCCCCAGCAGCTCAGCTCCCCTGTGGGCACACCTTGTACCATCTCTCACCCTACCAACCCCACCCAGCCCCAGCGTGGCGGGCCTGAAGTAGCTGTTTCCTTGCTGCCTGGAGCCCATATTGTCCTGCGCCTCATTTGTTACTTTGCACAGGGGGAGACAATGGGAGAGTTTCTCCGATCTTTGTGTTCTTTCCAAGTGGCCTAGGAAGTCTCACGGTCTGTGTATCTGTTCCCAGCGCCCTTCTCCTGTCCTGCCAGGCTGTATGCTTTACAAACTGCTCACACCTATTCCTCTGAACTACTGGCCGCCGTGACCCTCCTAACAAGGCCCGACCTTTGGCATCCCGTCTCCGGCCTGCAGGCCCATCACTCCCCTGGCAAACTGCATACAGCTCAGAAGCAGGATACAGCCAGATTTCAGCCAGTACATGGCTATTTTGGGACAGGGAGGATCCTGGGAGGATGCTGGCAAGGTCAGAGTAGGAAAGGAAGGAGGTGGGTTTTCTACCCACGATTATGTGTCCCAAGCCCTTTGGATGCTGCCCAGGGCCCAAGGCTGCCACAAGGAAGAACACACCCACCACAGGACTCCCACCTCAGCCCAGGCAGCCTCAGATGCAAACTGGGGGTGGGCACGGGTGTGGGGCTCTAGGCTCCAACCTCAGAGGCCACTGTGGCCAGGAAGAGTGTGTGTTTATTTCTTGTGTCCCCACAGCCGGGACTTCAGCATCAGACAAGACTCAGAGCAGCCGTAGAGTTGGGGGAGGTATTCTAAACCAACCAGAGGGGAGAAGGAGAGCACAAAGAAGCACCCAGTCACTCAGGAACGATCCTTGATGATCAGTTATGGAACATTCCTTCAGCATCTGCTACTGGGGGGCACACTATGAGATGCTGGCAAGGCAAAAGGGAGTAATGTTTTGACTCTGTAGGGGGCACTTGATAATGTTCCAAGTCCTGTAAGTATCAGGAGCTTTACCCCTGAGGAAATACTCAAAGGTGCATGATTTAAATGTCAGAGGGAGAGTGGTGTTTACCTATGAGTGTGGAGATTTGCAAACATTTCGGAATGTCAGGATGCCACTCTGCAAGTTTGGAGAAGGTCATCTGTCAATATGAAGTCTCAGTACTGTGCCGAGCACATAGTAGGTGCTCAGTTAGGGGCAGCGGCAATAACTGCTATTATTTCTAACTGGTGGGCAGCCACATGGACTGCAGGGTTCAGTGTAACGGAGGTAACTTTACTTCAGGGCGAGAAGCCTCAGGTTGGGCAGAGGGGCAGGTCCTGGGATGCAGTGCAACCAAGCCCATCCCAGCAGACGCATTTACTCTGAGGTTCTGCTGTCTGAGGTGCCCCTGTGCAGCCCTTCCAGTCTTCTGCCAACGCCAGAAAGCATCTTTGTCTCCTTCATATTTTGCCTCAATGTGGGGTCTTCTCCTTAAACTCCTTGGTGTAAACCACTTGGCATTGATCTTTACTGCAGGCCAACTGCCCTCTGGGGAATTCCTAACTGCCTGAACACCCCTTCCAGGGGCCACTCTCTCTCCTCCCGTCTCTGGGCCAGTTCCATCCCTGCTGGCAGCCCCTCCCACAGAGGACCTGCATCAAGCCCTTCGGTCTCCCTGCTGTGTCCCTTCACCCCAGCATGTCCCTCTTCCTCACCACCTCTGAGCTGCTCCTGGCTTCCTCCTTCCCATCCAAGAGCCCTGGGTCCCACTCGTATTCCCATGAGGTAAGGAGAGGTGAAACGCTCTTCTAAATCCTTCCTCCTGCCTGTCACATCCTCCCCTGCTGCCAGCCTGCCAGACCTCCAGACCCAGACGCTCCCACGCACAAAACGGCTACCTACTGGTTAGGCTCACACTTTCATGCAGGTAGGACAAGGGAAGCCCAATCAGTTAGGAAAGAGAGAAGGGTAAGCCTCTGCCTTGCAGCCCACGTTGTCCCCATTAGGACATGGTGCTTAGTAAGGATCTCTGAGCACCTTTTAAGTGCAAAAGGAATTGAAGGGGGGAAATAAGCGTGCTTACTAGGAATCAGGAAAGAGCTAAGTACTTCCCCAAACTACCTCAGTGAATCACCAGCATATACCTGCAAAATGGGTATTATCCCCATTTCACACGAGGCACCTGAGGCAGAAGAGGTGAAATAATTCTGGTAAATGTCAGAGCTGAAATTCAAACCCCTGTCCCCCATGGCTCCAAATCTCCTGCCATCTACCAGCACTCAACACTTTAACCAAAAAATCCAACTGCCATTCACCAGAGTTATGGAGACAACAGACATGATTATTTGAAACGCAGGCTGCCCTGTAAACCCCAATGCCACCGACGGTCACTCTGCCCAGGCCCTGTCATGCCACCCTTGCCTTCATCCCATCTCATTAATCTTGGCGTTCTTCTCCCAAAAACATTGCCAGATCTCAGGGCTCAATCTCCTGGGCCCTGAGGGAGGGAGGATGTTTCCCAGGGCTTCTGAATACCTTTTTAATTAACCCAGACGACCCTCTTCTGACTGGGGCCAGCTGAGTCCCATCAGGACGTCACCATCTTCCATGGCAGCCCCCTGAACTGTGACTCCCACCTCAGCTCACTCATGCTCCAGCAAACGCAATTCCCCCTATTTCCCATGTGTTCAACATCTGTTAGCCTCTCTCCTCTGGCTTGGGGACCGTGGGTGAGGGCGACTAGGGCCCCTTGGCTCCTGTGTCCATGGAGGGCCTGCCAGAGAGCCCACTTAGTGTCCTGTCAGTGCCACCTGCCCACAGCGGGTATCCAGGGGCCACACTCTGAGCTCTCAGAGGTCCAGAGCAGGCAAGAATCCTCTGCGATTGCTTGTTTTCTCCCCCAACCCTTTTTTGAGCTTCCTTCTTCGTGACCCCAAAAGTATAGCCCAATCTAGCTACTATGGGAACAATGAAACTTTTCATCTGCTACTCTCATGGCTTAATAATAATGGTCAGCAGCCTAGAAAAGTCCAGAGGAACTAACTTATCATTATTACTTAACTGTGCATTGTTCAGTTGAACCCAGTACACAGCATGGTGCCCAGCACAGAGTAGGTCGTCGGTACACAGCTATGACCAGGTGACCAGAGCTGATGAGGGGCAGGTCGCGCAGTAGAGATGACGGAGTCCTAGATGAGGCACCTTCGGAGAGGATCTGCCCACACGGGGCTAGTTAGTGGCAGAGGCAGAATCTGAGCCCAGATTGGGCTGGTGAACTTAGTTACACCACATCGCCTTTCAACCTTGACCTTGTATGCAAGGGGTGTTTGTGCAGGTGGGGTAGATATCATACAACACAAAGCACCCTGAGCCACCGAGCAAGGGCAAGGAAGTTCTGCAGTGACGGGTAATTCATTCATTTCGGTAACAAGCACCTTTGTACACCTAACTGTGTCAGAAGCTAGACGCACAGTAGTGACCAGATGAGCCTGTCCCTGCCCTCTCGGGTTTACCTTCTTTTCAGTGCTACAAAACACTCCAGAATTTGCAAATCATAGCCACACACATTACCTTATCTCATTTCACAGAAGGATACATATAGTGAAGGCCCATAGAAAATTTACAAATGAATGACTGAATTATTGAATGAATGAATGATGGATAGGGGATAAGTGGGCCCATCACTGAGTAGATGAAAGGTAACATCAGAGATATGGTCACTCCTATCTTTCAGATGAAAAGGGATGATCTGAGCAGGGTGTGGCCAGAGTACAACCACTGAGAGGGCCTCCAGGGTGTGTCCCCACCCTAGTTAGTCATTTGCAGAGCTCCTTACCTGGTGGGCAGTGGCACCCTGGAGACGTCTTTGAGGTCTCCCGGCGTCTGCGAGAGTGGAGCTTCCATTTCTGTGCAAGGAGACAGAGAAGAGGAGTCACTGGGGGGGTCTAATGGCCAACCCCTGGAAATCATCTGTGGGCGGGTGGGGGGAGGGGGTGGGGGAGAGGGGCCACTTGAGGGCTGGCAGGAGGACTGCTCCTGGATCAAAGACTGGCCACCGGATGTCTGGGTAATGAGAAGCATACAGAGAGGTTCCATCTAGGTAATCTGGGCCTGATGTCTTTCAGAGTGCTCTTAAAGAAATTAACCCCAATCACCGGCCCTTCAGACTGGTGGTGGCCTTGCTGCACTGCACACTCGTGGGCACAGTGACCTACGCTCCCTGCTATGTGTTTCCTGACTAGGTCAGGGCTCCTGTTGGACCTCAGGCAGGGACAGTGACTTCCGTTCTTCTGGGGTCCCTCATGGAGCCAGGTCTGAGCAGAAGCGGGAGGTGGGGCTGGGGTTGGGCAGGTCCTCTGCCCCTCCATCAAACCTCTTCCCCAGCAGCTTGCAATTCATTGAGCCCATCAGGAAGGCCCCAAAGAGGTGGTAACAAGTGGAGTGGGCCACTCCTGCCCTCAAAGAGCTGCCATTCCCGTGATGGTAAATGGACAAGTGTAAGTCTGCAAGCACTGATGCCCGCAGCCCTTGCTCTGCTGAGCAGGGCGCTGCTAGTGCCCCAGTCCTCAGAACCCCCTGGGCCATGGGACACCCTCACATGGAGGTTAACAAGCACGTCTCTGGGGTCAGACCGCCTGCGTTCGTACGCAGTTCTCAGACCTTGAGCTGATAACAGTCCCCTCCTCGTTTCATTACTGAGAGGACAGAAAAGGCTGATGTATGGAAAGAAAAGGTGCTCAATGCATGTTAGCTGTATTGTTGCCCTCATGTTACGGGTGAGGAATCTGAAGCACAGATAGGAGACTGTAACCTGGCCAAAGTCAGGGGTGGAGGAAGGTTGGAATTTAAACCCACACTCTGAAGCTGGCGCAGCAGGTAGAAGTTGGTAGCTCCCAGGCCAAACTAGCCCTTGATGTATTTTAATTGTCTTCCTATTACTTTTTTCATTGAATTTGTTGCCAGTATTTTGAAGAGGCTGATTTCACATGTACATGTGTGTTTCTCATCCCTGGAAAAATGGGAAGATCAGACCACATGGGGCCTGCACTATGGCTGGTCTTGCCTGATCGACAATGTCCAGCAGTCTCTGACATGGAGACCCATTAGGGTGCCAGCTGTCCCCCGTCAGCATTTCTCCAGCATTTAACTACCACCCAGGGTGGGCCATGGGAGAGGTGAAAAAAGTCAAATAGGAGGTGTGGTAGGAGGCAGTGTCACCTCTGGTTTGGTGGAGAGGGAAGGTCAGGTAAAGCTTCATGATGGTTCATATCAAACTAAAGTTTGCGAAGCCCCAATCTAAACCAGCACTGGACTGGGTACTTTAGTACAGAAGGTCCCGTCTATTTTTCACAACCTAACTTAAGGTAAATTTAATAGTGAACTCATTTTTTTAACTTAAAGACATGGAGGCTCAGAGAGGCTGAGTGAAGGTCACACAGCCAGTATGTAGTGAATCTGGAACAAGAACTCAGGCTTTTTGATGTGAAATCCACTTCACCCTGCTGGAGAAAGGGGTATACAAATGCCCCTGGGAGAGGGAGCACAGTGACAGACAGGATGAGGATTCTGAGGGCAGAAAAGGACAGAGGCTCAAAGCAGACAGGATGGGGAGGAAGGGAGGAATGTCCCAAAGGGGAGCCCCTCACTCAGAGAAGAAGACTGGCAAACAAATGTTGTGGATGGATGTTGAGGCTGGGCAGAATGGCCACCGGGCAAACAAGTGACCTCCCAGGACAAAGTCTGGTGAAAGGCCCATGATATTCAGCTCTGAGCTCAGCTCACCAAAGCCACTTCCCATCAAGGGCTGTACCTATTTACTTCCATGCCCACCAATACCTTGGGCTCTTAAGGGACTTATTTGTGGCTACTCCTGGCACACAGCTGGTCCGTGACAGAATCTGCAAAGTGACAGAGCCAGTCAGTGACTGACAAGCCAAGACCAGCTGAGTTTGCAGCATTCTGGCTAGAGGTTGCAACCGTTAGGGTTGCCACTCACTCAACCACAGCAAGACGCTGAGCTCAGGTTGGGCCTGGGCGATGAAGGCCCGGACAGAGGCTGGAGGCTGAGGTTCCTCTCTGGAGGACATCACAGCCTTCAAGCCGACTGAGGGCCACTGGTCGTCTGCATTGAGGCCTGGCCGCAGGATAGAGAGGAGGCAAAGGGAAGGATGTGCAGAAGGAGGAATGCACAGGGCATAGGATGGACTTAGGAGGGGGGAAAAGAGGGTTCAGGCTCTGCTGTGGGCAGCCAAGATATCCCCACGGGGACAGGACAGGCTTGTGGGAAGATGACAAGTTGGGCTGGGGACAAGTTGAGTTTGAGGGCTGTCCTTGTGGAGGAGAGGCCAGGTAGGCAGGGCCACAGGTGGTTCTGGAGCTCAGGAGAGCGTTGGGCTAGAAAGGCGGATCTGAGAGGTAGGCACACCCATCAAGAGCGAGAGGATACCTCTGACACAGAGATGGAAACTGGCTTAATTCAGGGTATGGGTATGCTTTGTTGGCCAGCCCAATGTTTATTTTTGAAAAGTACTAAATCCCAACATCACCGCACCCCTTCCAGAGTCTGGGCTTCAACCCCCACCACTGACCCTTTTCTGCAGCTCACTCTTTCTGACACCTCAACCCCAGGGCCCCCTCCAGCCTGCAGGACCTGTAATCTGCAGGTGGTTCCACTGTTTCACTGTCCCTGGCCCACCATGTTCTATGTCCCTCCTTGCCCAGCTCAGATTCTGTGGTCAGTGATTATAATCACTCTCCTGGCTACAATCCAGGCTGCCACAATACCCTTTCCCTCCAGCACATTCTCCTGGCTGAGCCACAAACCCAGCAAATTGAAGCTTCCACTGGCCCCACGTGGGCACCCACACAACAGAACAAAGCCGGAGAGGCATATGGCCCTGCTGATTGGCTTCACTATAGCACAGGCTCATTATCTCAGATGAAAGCCCAGCAAGCGTGTTGTGATTCCCTAGTTCCTTTGTCTTCCTCTCCTACTAGTTCTTGCACCTTCTCTCCCCAAACCTGACATGCTGGCTCCAGTATCTCACTGTCACCTGATGACCTTAGGAAAATAGAAGCAGGTAGAAGAGGCCTTCCAGAGGCTCCCACTGCCACGCATACCTGCCCATCTGCGCCTATGCCTGGCCTGCACACTCTCCCTTCTCTACTCTTGCGTGCCCACCTGTGCTCCCAGAGAAGGTCAACCCTCTCCCTGCGGGCCAGGTCTTCCCTGCCTGCTGCTCCAGGGCATCCGGCAGCCAGTCTCCCTCCCACCTGCACCATTCCTATCTTCCTGTGGACTGGATCCCTGACATCAGTAGTCAGCAAACACTTTCTGGAGAGGGCCAGCTAGTAAATATTTCAGGCCCCGTGAGCCATATCACCTCTGTCACAACCACTCAACTCTACCAGGCAGGCGGAAAGCAGCTAGAGACAGCTTGGAAACAAAGAAGTGTGGTGTGCTCCCACAGAAAATGTAGCTATGAAAACAGGCTTCAAGTGGGATTGAGCAGTCCTTTGCCTGATCCTGATGTAAATCATGATGCAAACATGCTGCTGTTGCTTCCATCATAAAGAAAGAAAGAATAAAAGGAAAAGAAAAGGAAAGGTAGGGAAAATTCTCTCTTGACCAAGCAAATGTTTGTGTGGTTTTGTGTGAATATAATTGGTGAAAGTGTTAGGCTTTTAAAAGTAACAGTGATTGGGTTTTATTTGGTTTTTGGTCTTTGTTTTCCTTCTTGTTTTCACTATTTTATTCCATTTTAGAGCAAAGCTTCTCTTGTAATAGTTTGTTATGGAAAATTGTCACACTCACTTCAAAGAAAGGGTGGGGAGATGTGTAAATTACTAAAAGAAATTAAATGAAATTGCTGAATGTGAAAAAAAAACAAACCCACACCTTCCGGTAGAGAATGTGTCCTCCTGCTCTCTCCTGGACCACTCCTACCAGCTCTTCCTACCTCCTCTTCTTGCAAGATGTTCTCCTGTGGTCACTGATGACCTCTGTGGGGTCACCAATGACCTTGGTGCAATGAGCCGAGTGGGTGGTCCTCCACTTCATCTCAGTCCTGCACAGCATTGGCTCATTCCTCCTTCTTCGTGACACATTCTTCCCTTGGGTCCCAGGAAGCCACCCTCCAGGCTTCCCTCCTACCACTCTGGGCCCCTTTCTCGGTGTCCTCTGCTGGCTCCTTCTTGTCTGCTAGACTCCGAAATGCTGGAGAACCGCAGAGCCCAGTTTCATCTTTTTCCCCCTGCACTGGCTCCTTGGGGCTGTCACCAGTCGTACGGCTTCAACACCATATGTACGCGGTGATGCCCTGCTCCTTGCACCTTTAACCCAGACCTTCTTCAGGAATTCCAGATGTATTTATCTAGCTGTCCACTTGACATGCCCATTGATAGGCATCCCACCATTAACCTAGCAAAACTGAGCTCCTCATATTCTGCCCCCTCTCCCTAGGCCTGGCCCTCCCTCATCACAGGGAATGGCAACTGTATCCTGCCAAGTTGTTCAAAATCCCTGACTTCATCAGGATGCCTCTTTCTCTCTTATTCTATACCCATTCAGCCAGCAACTCCTGTTCTCTTCTTTCCAGACAAATCAGGATCGGAACTCTTCTGACCACTCCCACCACTATCCCCTGGCCCAAGCTTCATCACCTCTGGCCTGATGGTTGCGATACCCTTCAGATGAATCCCCTGCCTCTGCTCTTGCCCTGTAGATCCCTCAACACAGCAGCCAGGGTAATCTCACAGATCCCCTCAAGTGGGTCTGTAAATGCCAGGCTTCCTCCTACCTCAGGGCATTTGCACTTGCTGTCCTCACTGCCTCGGATGTTCTTTTGCTAGGCCACCACCTGGCTCACTCTCAATGAGGCTTTTCTTGTCCCTATTGTCCTCCCGCAATATACTTACTATCCCCCCTCCCTATTTTATTTTCTCCTTTGCATTTTGTTGTTGCCTTAATTATTTTGCTTAATGTCTCCCTTCACCACTCCAAAGTAAATACCACTAGTGCATGGATGTTTTGGTCTGTTTTATTCGCTGCCTTATCCCCAAGTGCCTAGCATATGTTAAATACTCAGTGAATAGTGGTTTCTTACAAAACAGGAGATTTCATACAAATTTCTAGATTTCTGATCTCTCACATAATAAGATGGTCTGGCAACACTGGGCTATGGTAACAACCGGGTGGTGCTAAGTGATAGGTGCCCCTTTCAGGTGGGCATGTGCTATGCAGGCCACCACAGTGCCCTCATCCGGGCTGGCTTCACCTACATAGGTCACCACCCTGGTTCCCTTGAGCCCCTGAATTGGAGAAATTTCCAGGCTGAGGCTCAGAGGTAGGTGGAAAACCTTCTGAGATTCCGGGTGGACCCCCAGCCGCCCAGGACAGAGAAGCCTTCCCGCTTTGCCTCTGCAGGCAGCCAGGGCCTCCTGGAATGCCCTGCGTGGCCACAGCTGAAACATCACCCGCCTGATCGTCGCAGCTATTAAAATGCCTGTATCAGTATCAAAGGGAAAATGCCAAGCGGCTACTCACTCCCCCCAAAGAATGCAGCTCCAGCCTGGTCTTGGGTTTAGGGGCCACTCCCTCCCCATGTTCAGCCCTGGGCTCTTAAAGGACTCAGGTTCAACCTGGACCTCTTTAACATGTGGGTGGGTCCTGGTTACGGTGTCGGGGTTGGGAGCCCAAAGGCAGAGGCCAGGTGAGCTCTGAGCTCCACAGTCTTGACCTGGCACCTCCCCACTGGGGGAATCTGCAAAATGGGAATATTAGTGTTGCTGAGGGAAGTACCATGAAGCACTTACATGAAGTACCATGTAAAATTATTAAATGAGTTACTATGGATAATAATAGCTACACATATAAAGCTGTACATACCAGGCACTATGCTAAGTGCTTTAGGTGAAACTGTCATGTAATAATTAATTTTTGATGTTATTAATGTATGACTCTTGCTAGACCCCGCCTGCTGGAGGCTGTGGTGGGATTCTATTTTGGGTTAGCACAGACGGTCCCCAAACTCTGATGAAGCATCTGCCTCATGTGGGGCTTGGCAATGTTCATATAGCTTGAGCTACATTTGAGGGTGCCAGGTCCTCGGTGTCCAGCCCCAGCTCTCCCACTAACTGTGTATTAAGAGATATAACCTTTCTGGACCTCAGTTTCTGCATCCGTAAACTAGGGTTAATGTTAGTTACCTGCTGGCTCACCCAGAGCAGTTGGAGGGATAAAATGAGATGAGAGCAGAAAAGAAAAAGAGGTGTCTAGCTGTGAAGAAGGGTGAGCACCTGCTGTGCTGGCTTGTTTTCCTTAGTGGCCAGGTGACGGCCACTTCTGTCTGGAGCCAGTGCCAGGCCTGTCTCCTCCCACCTGCCCTGGTGAGGCTGTCCTGGCCTCAAGCACTACTGTGGTCACGTGGACATATGGCCAAGTTTCTTGCTGCGCCCCTCCTCTCTGGGGTAACTCAGACCCCCTCTGCCTGCAGAAAGTTGAGGGTCCTACCTGCAGGCCTGGTTTCTGACCCTGAGCACCAGAAGCTGAAAGGAGGAATTGAAATGACCACTCTAGGCAAAGCTCTGGCCCTTGCACAGTGTCTGATTACAATGCCTGGCATAGAGTGGGTGCTTGATCCCATCTGCTAGAGCCCTTTCATCACCCTGTGCCAGGCTGTTACCAGGCCAGCACCCCGTTGGAGACTGAACTGGACTTTGAGGGTGGGGTCCAGTCTGGTGTCCCTGATCCACACTTGAACCAAACTATTTACTTTGAGGTCTGCCTACTAGGACCCATCCTTGTGGTTCCCAAAGGACATGAGCTTTAGGTTTGGATTCAACAGAATTGGGAGAGAAGGAGATGGAGACGGGTGTATCCCAATGAGGAGCAAAGGCAGAGAGACAGGACCGGGCTGTGCAGGACTGGGTCTGTGGCCTAATCCCAGGGACCGCAGGAGACTGCAGAAAACAGATCGGGTTTGTTAAGGCAGCAGCAGGCTCTTGTGTGGCTGCATGCCCTGGGGCACAGGCAGCTCGGCCGGGTGAAATCAAAGCGGAGAAAATCTAGACACTAGACACTCAACCCACACCCACCAGAACTGGACTTGCCTGGTCTGCTGGGGGCGGGGAGGGCTGTGTGCTGGGCACTGACGGAAGTGAACGGGGATGGGTGCCTCAGGGACTGTCTTCTCCCTCCCTCCACAGCCCTCTTTGTGCAATGGACTTGGCGCCTGATCACAGGCTCCCAGGGCCAAAAAATGGGCCTGAGGGTCCTCCGGATGCCACTGCCTCTGCCTCTCTGCTTCTCCAGAACCACAGGCACACGTGGCCCCAGGCTCTGCAGAGCAGAAAACATCAAGGGAAGGAGGTGCGTGCTCCTGTGTGAGTTTTCCAGCCTTCATAGGAGGAGGTCCTTCCTTCCAGCTAACCAAAAGCCCTGCTGCTACCTCACGGGAGTCCAAGAAATGAGCTTTAAAACTATGTGGATGTGAGTGGGAGCTGGGTTAGCATGGGGGCCCAGGACTCTGAGGGTTTCAGGGGGTCTGGGGTCAGCTCTGGGCCTGGTGCAGGATGAAGCAGGGGTCCCCTGCAACAGAGTGAGGAGGGGCTGGGGGTGAGAACACTGGGATGGAAGTCAGGTGCCTCATCTTTCCTCCCCTCCCTTTCACAAATGAGTATTATTGAGCATCTGTATGTGCCAGAGCCATCCCACATGCTGGGAACGCAGCCTAAGCAAAGCAGATGTTCAGGCTGCCTTCATGGGGCTTACTGTCTAGGGAGGCCACGTGAGCACCTATAAACACACACACACACATCAACATGAAGTAACCACTGTCATCACAGTTATGGCCAGAAGGGGCAAACTGCGGAGAGTCTTCCTGTGACATGGCCTAGGCTGCCTCTTCTTGGCCGTGTGACAGCTGGGCTGAGATGGAGGAGGAGCAGCAGTGAACCAGCTGAGGGGCCTAAGAACCTGGCTTAGGTACTGAGGTACATGACTATGACCAGACACAACAATGTACTTCTTATGAGCCAGGCAGGGTCCTTGCATGTATTAATTTATTCAGCACCCACAACAGCCCTGTCATGAGTGGGGAAGCTGAGACAGAGAGAGGTACATTAACTTGCATGATGGCACACAGTCAAGAAGAGCAAAGGTGGAATTTGAACCTGGGCGCCTAGCTCAGAGCCCAAGTCCCTCCACTGTGTAGCCTGTAGCCTGGGGGTTGAGGGCTGAGGTGGGGTAGTGGGTGGGGCTTGGTTCTTTTCAGCAGCCTGAAGCATCACAATCCTATTATTGGAATACCAGATACTGCCCAAAGCACTTGTTTTAACTTGTTAAACAACTTGCCCAGGGCCAGGTGGTGAGTAATCAGCAGCGCTGGACTTGAACCCAGTACTCAGACTCCAAAGTCTGTGCTCTTAGCCACGACTTTGTACCGCCACAAGGCTGGGCTCTGAAAGTGAGGGGAGGTGAGTCACGAGGCTGGAGAGGGTGGCAGAGGCTAGGTCCCGCTGGCCTCATGGACACGTTAATAAACTTGGTCTGTCCTGAGAGTAATAGGAAGCCATTGAAGAGTTGCAATCAGGGGAATGTGGTGATTGTAGCGAGTGTTTGAAAGGTCAGCCTGGCTGCCATGTGGCTGATGAAAGAGGGAGGGCAGAGTGAGTAGGAGGCTCTGCTACGGCCCAGGAGAGCCCAAGTGGAGAAGGGCAGGCAGTGAGGAAGGGAAGAGGACGATCTGTGGGGCACTGAAAAGGTGCAATTCTCCGGTGGGGCCTGGGGCGGGTGCAGCTGGAAGCTGGTGCAAGCACAGATAAAGGGGTGCCGGGTGGAGGGGGGGCTGGATTTCCTGTTCAGTTTAGACACATTGAGTTTGAGTTACTTTCAAGACATGCTAGAGGGATGGGCTGGTAGGTGTAGGATGGGCCTTCAGTCCTGGTGAGACGAAGAACGCCCACAACATTAGAGGCAGGGCTGTCCAGCAAGGGACTAGTCACCTGCATAAAGGTAGTGAGCTCCCCATCATCGAGAGCGTGTAAGCCTGAGAACCAGAAATGCTGTGGGGGATTCGTGATATAGGGCATAGCCCCCTTCCTGCCAATATTCTGATAATATGGAGTGAGGGGAGGCTGGAAGTGGCAGGACCACCCTCTGACCTCCCATGTCACTGAGTCTCCACCTATTCCCAGAAAACCTCAAGGGCCAACCCAGAGAAGTGGACTGAGGCTATTCCTGGAAAAGCCCCAACTAATGCCTCTTCCACCCTCCCCCTTTTTGCATCCTTGTCCCCAGAGGTCACCCTTCTTGTCCCACCCTATAGGCCACCTTGTCAGAGTATGACCCGATGCAGAAAAGCTCGAGTGATCGCTTAGGAAGTACCTTCGCAGGCGCCTGCAGCATGGTAGGTGACTGCAGGTGTATGTACAGCTCCTTGGACGGCAGGATCCCAGGCCCAGGGAGGCAGCAAGGCCCTTCTACGGCGTCTTATAGAACGGGTGGGAGAGAGCTGCCTGGCGGGAGGCTGGGGTGGACAGGGAGAGCCTGCTGCAGTCCCTGCTGCAGTAGTGAATGCAGCGGAAAAGGCCGAGACAAGGCTATAGGCATCAGGGAGACCAGCAAGGCTGGGGCAGGGGGTGGCGAGGCGAGGAAAGGGCACCGAAGAGGTGCCCGTGTGGACCTCAGCCATAGGAGGAGGGCTGCTGGAAAAGCCACAGTAGCCTCCAGGAAGGGAGACAGGGCCCAGTGTCCCCTGGAAGGCCGCGCCCAGCCTCTCAGGAGGCAGTTCCGCCCTTTTGTGCTGGGCATGCCCTTGTCCTTTGAAGAAGGTCTGAGGAGCCCCTGCTGCCAGCAGCCCTGTCCTTCCCTTTGGTCACAGAAAGTCCTCTTCAAGGAGGCCACTACTGGGGACATGCGACATGCAGCTGGGACAGTGGGAGTGTCCGTGTGGCGCTGCTGTTGGGGTCTGCTGGCAGCCCAGATGACACTGGGAGAGCCAGGGACCAGCCTGCCCAGCCTTCCCTGGCCCTCTCCAGATCCGCCTCAGCTTCCCGGGGGAGACTGCTGACTTGCCTTCCTTTACTTATTGAAGATTCCGCAAGCTGCTCCTGGGAGGGCAGAATCCAACCGAAAGATGTAGGAGAAGCATTCCTGAGGCTTCTAAGACTTCCAACAAACTATTTTTTGAAAATAAAAACAACCCAAAAAGTCACCCCCCCACCAAAAAAAAAAAAAAAAAAAAAAAAAAGACCCTGCTGCTTACTCTTCTTTAAAGTTCCCAGACTTTCAAATTGTACAGTACATGGTAGGACTTTCATTGACATGTCATTGTGGCCCTCGTTACTCTCACTGACAGACCCTCAAGCACTGCTTGGGACCCAGGTGAGGGGTCTGGGTTGAACCGCACAGGACATGTCAGGCATGGGCATGGAGAAGTCCTCTGCGTGTGCGTATGAGGGACTGCCCACCATGGAGCTGGTGAATACCCTATGCCCAGACCCTCCCCACGGGGATTCGTAGCGAGGTTCTGGGAAGTGGGTCAGCTTGGTGTTCTTTCAAGCTCCCAGGTGACACTATGTGGCCAGCCTGTCACGAGTTCAGAGCAGGCCTTTGAGGGTGTGCTAGTGTAATGAGAAGGAGGAAAGAATAACTTCAAAAAGACATAGTTACTATAGAACTTTTACGCCTATCTTGCTCCAAAAAGGAACACAGACAGACAGGCGCACATTACATAGTAAGGCAACAGGAGGTAAGAGGGAAAAAGAACAGCAGGGCAGGGTGATGACAGAACTGGGAACAGGCTATACAAAGGCTGCTGCCTGAAGGACTATGCGGTGCCACGCAGGGAACCCAGATTTTGTGCCAAGCTTCCTGGAGGACAGTTCAGTGTCCCAGAGACAAGGACCAACCTATGCCTCCTTGGGAAGCCCAAGCATTCTGGAAACCAAGGCTGGATACAACAAATGGCATCCTCAGCATCATTCTCACAACAAACACGGTATTGTGTCTGTTCGCGAACAGGTTCCAGCCCCTGGCCTATGTGACCTTCCTTAGCTGACTTAGTGGAATATGGAACCTTATGCAGATGGTATATATATACTAGTAGCTTAGAATGTCAGCTCTGGGGTCAGGCTGCCTGGGTTCAAGACTTGGCTCTGCTACTTACTAGCTGTGTGACCTTGAGAAAGTTAGTTAACTTCTCTTGTCCTCCGTTTTCTCTTCTGTAAGATGCAACCACTCCATAGGATTATTGTGAGAATTAAATAAATGAATAGATGTAAAGCTTTTCATACAGTGCCTAGTAAACACCAGCTATCAATAAATGGACAAGGCTCAGCCCCACCTTATCTCTTCCGATGATGAGGAAGGAAGCAATGCTGCTCTTCATGGACTCATTTGATTTAATCCTGCAACAACCCTGGGAGGAGGATGTCATCTCCATGTTTCCAGATCAAGACAAGGAAGCCAGGTCACATGACTAGTTAGGTCCATGTGACCTTAGGTGCTGTGGTTTTGCCCACTTCACTGTTCTGCCCCAACCAAAGCATGCCAGGCAGCCCGAGAAGGTGAGGTGAAGGAGGTGAGGTGGTGGAAGGTGCAGACCCTCAAAAGCAGGGGATGGGTGGGGATGGGTGCTCCCTGCTGGTCTGTCTAGATGAAAACACATCACAATAAACCATCTCCACTCTCCCAGCCAGGACCAGGGTGCAGCCCTGACTTAGGAGTCAAGCATTTCACCCTCTCCTGGTGGCTGCGGAACACCCACTTCCAGCACCATCCCCCCAGCAAATGCTGAGCATCCCGCTGGGGTGGGGGTGGGGCTGTGGGGAGGAGAGCTGACTGAGATGGCTTCACTAGTCTCCAGCAGGGGGATGTAAAGCCGAGACTAATTGCTGAGGCCTGCTTATTATGTGCAAAGTCCCTGGCTCAGAGACTCAGCTAGGGACCCCAAGACTAGTGAGCCTTGTCCCTGCCATTGGGTTGTGTGCGATCAAATGGAGAGATGAGACATTTCAAGGTAGTAGAGAGGAGGGGAAGCCACGCAACGTGTTTGAGGCTGAGCTATGGATGGCAAATAGGTTTTATCTTGGCCTTTGACTCGGACAGGAAGCAGCAGCTCGGTGCACTGTGTTGAGAAGGATTCCAAGGCCCATTTAGGTTCACTGGGAGTGTGCTGAAGGATTAGGCATGGCTGTTGTGGTTCCAGGATGAGAGAAGCCAATACGTGCCACGTCTCATGTATTTTCCTTCTTTGAGCTAGATGTTTGGTGTAGCCAGGAAGCTCTGAAGGATGTCAAAGCAGGGAGAGAGCCCCTTTGGGGTTGGAGTGGTTTGGTTAGGGTTTCCAGATGGCATTGGGGCAAGTCTGGAATAAGGGGGAAAGGCAGCTTTCCGAGAGCATTACACTGTGAAACTATGCTTAAGACAGATAGCATTTTGTTTCAGATGCTTTGACATTTCCCACCACCTCCCCATGAGGGTTGGTCCTTCATGAGGCCTCAGTCTGGCTTGGAGCTACCCGTTAGTTGTAAGGCCTTCAGAGAAGCTGCAAAATGTTAGAAACTCTCCTTCGCCTTATCTAGAGCAAATATTGCTCCATATTTAGAAGATTTAGAGTCATGAAATCGCTCTTTACCTTGAGCACCAACTCACTGGTTGGTGGTAGCTTCCTGGAACAGTGTTGAAAAGGATTTTGAGGCAGTAAGTTCAAGGGGAAAGTGTCCTGGAATTAATTAGCCATGTCTGCTGAGGGCCAGGGATGGGGAGTGGAGACAATGAACTATCTCCGGGAAAGGATCCTACCCCTGGCTTCTCTGATCCCTGGTTGTTCGGCCTTCACACGGACTTTTTCATCTCTAAGGTGAGGGCATTGCCCTAAAGGCTGTGAAGACCTTCCCTCTATCAGCACCTTTGTCATTTGCTCCCTCCATGAAAGGAGTAGTTTCAGGATTGACAAGGTGTCCTTGCTGCCTATGACAGCACCTGGATCTAAGGTTTATTTGCTAAGGGCCTGGCTGCTGTGATCTCCACAGGACACTGCACAGGCCACACCCCTCACGTGCCACACACACACTTTCCCTGGAGAGCCTGCTTCTGCCCTCAGCCCAGCATTTCAACCCTAGGGGACCCCATTCAACATCTCCAACTCTCAGCCGTTGCTTTGATCTCTCCCCTCAATGGTCCCCTGGAAAGGACCCAATAAAGGGCCCCTGTACACCCCCTATAAATGTGAGACATTCTATGACAATTCAGGGAGCCAGTGTGGGGTCCCTCAACATTCACCTTGAAGGTGGCTGCTGACATCCCTTGCTCCCTCTTGGCCTACAAATGGATTTGGCTATTTTAAATTCCTCTCCCTCCTCTTTCACCGCACACCCTCTGCCCAGCCATAGGTGACATCTGATTTCCTCCATTTGGGACATTCCAGTTTCGGTCTTCACAGCAAGCACATCAAGTAACAGCAGCTGGAGTGCTCATTAAGGGTCCCAGACCAAGAGAGAGGAGCTGATGGGGGAAGAGTTGGGGCCCCAGGGCTGGAAGACACACTCCTGGCTCCCAGTGAGCTGTGCCCCCACCCCCATCCTCCTCTCCCAGCTCTGACCCTCCCCTCCCAGTGACTTGGCCCTTCTGCTCACATCTGCCTCTGGCTGCCTCATTCCAAGCTTCTCTCCTGCTGGGTCCCCTCAGCTTTCTTGACAGTTCCCGCTTCCTCCTGCCTCACAGATGCAGCCTGTGCCCCAGCAGGCTGCTTCCTGACTGGCGTGGGTGGTGTGAACAGGCCCCTAGATTCCCGCCTCCAGGCCACTGCACAGGCTATGTGCCTCACCAGGTGCCTTGTCCCCTACCCTTCTCCCATCCTTCAGGGAGTGGCCCAGGCCCACTTGGTCCAGGGCTGACTGCCTACCCCAGGTCCAGGGGAGCCCTCTGCAGACACGCATGTGGCCCTGAGCATGGCCTCTGGTGGCAGCACCCACCTTGCCTGAGAGTCTCACAGTGTCCCCTAGAGGGAGGCAGGCCCGGAGTTTTACAGCTGGGCTGGAATCTTGGGGCTCGGTCCCCCTGTGTTCACAGTGCCTGTGTGCCCCTCGAGAGCAGGGACCCTCTGCACAGCTGTTTCACAGGATCCTCCTTTAACAAAACCATGTCCTCTTTTCTTCTCAGCACTTTCTTCTCTCCTGGGGGTTTCACCAGTCCCAGTTCTCCCTTCTCTGCCTCACCCCTTCCTTACCTTTGCCCTTTGCGCCAACTTGGGAGAATGTACATCAAAAAGGAAAGGTCTAGGGTGGAGGAAAGGCCTCAAGTTGCTCTGGGGACGCTCAGAAGCAGCCTGTTTCTGATACACCGCTGTCCCATAGAACTTTCTGTGACAACACAGATGTTCTTTATCTGTGCTGTCCAATCTGGTAGCCACTAGCTACAGGTGTCTACTGAGCACTTACTTGAAATGTGGCTGGTGTGACTGAGGAACTACATTTTAGATTTTATCTAATTTTAATTCATGTAAATATAATGAGTCACATGTGACTAGTGGTTATCATGTTGGGCAGTGCAGTCCTCGGAGTGTCCCTTTATGAGCCCTTGAACTGCATGCCACACCCAGGTGATGCCTCCTAGGGCCACCTACACACAGACTAGGCCACACACCCCTGCTACCCACAGAACAGCTCTTTTCCTCTGGCTCCAATGCCCTTTTCTATTGAGTTCAAGTCCCACCACTATAGCCACCATTTCCTCTCACTCCTTCCTTTTTTTTCTTTTTAAAAGGGTCCAATTTATTTTAAAGATTCTATTTATTATTTTTAGGGATAGGGGAAGGGAGAGAGGGAGAGAGACATCAATGTATGGTTGCCTTTCACCTGTCTCCAGCTACAGACCTGGCTGGAGACCTGGCTTGCAACCTGGTTATGTGCCCTGGCTGGGAATCAAACCAGTGACCTTTGGGTTTGCAAGCCAGTGCCTTATCCACTGAAACACCAGCCAGGGCCTTCACTTCCTTCTGACCCAACTTGTACCCCTAATATGAGTCACAGTCCCCTCTTGGCCTACACTAGGCTCTGGTTTGACCTCCCTGCATTGCCTTATGTTCCCATAACGTATGACATCACTGGCCCCTCTGGACCATTCCATGGCCATCCCCTGCTCTAGCATAGGTCTGTCTCTAAGGGCCCTCTCCACCTAAGCCACTTGTCTTTCCAGCCATATTCTTCACCATGCCACCCTCCCAGCTCTCCCGGGTCTTAGACTTCCTTCAGTTCCCCAAGGCAAACCCCTCCCTCTGACTTTCAGCCTCCAGAAGCTGGTCCCTTTGCCCCTAAAATCAAGGCCCCCACACTCACCCCCTCTTTGCCTGGAAAACTCCTATGTACCCTTTAAGACTTTGCTTAAAAATCACTTTCCCAGGAAGCCCCCCACCATCAGGTATGTTGCGTGTTAATACATTCCCCAGGCCTCCTCTCCTCCCATTACCAGCACTTTTCACATGCCACAGTCCCTGCCCACTTTCTTCTTTGTATCCTGTTCCTCGTTTAGGAGGGTGGAAGCAGGTCCGCATGGCCTGACCCACAGCCGGCTATCAGGAACATTTGCTGAATGACCAAATAAATGAGAATGGCGAAGGGGGTGACAGCATGTAGTGGGAAAAGCACCAGAAGCAGGGTAAGGAGGCTCACGTTCTAGCCCTGGGTCTCCCCATGTGACTCTCAGGAACTTGCTGCCTCTCTCTGGGCCTGAGCTTCCCCATCTGTGAAACGAGGCCAGTTCAGATGCTCTGCAGATGAGAGGTCTAGAAGTCAGTGGGGCAGACCTGAATCTGCAGTTTTGAAAGGGGAATCAGCATGTCAGATAACACTGTCAGCTCCAAGACCCTGAGAGCATGAGACTTGGCATAACTCAAACAGAGGAAACAAGGATCTGGGAAAGGGCTGGGGCATGTCCTGGCCACCAGGAGTGACCAGGAAGGGGGGAGGATATTGAAAGGAACTTAGCAAAACTCCCAGGGTCTGCTGCTTGTCCCCAGCAAGCAGCACCCCACAGACCCCTGGGAGAGACCTAATGGCCCTCACACCTTTCCACTGCGCAACCAGTCCCATGTGCACTCACAGGCAGACCACAGAGGCTGCTTGCTGGCATTGCTGAGCCCGGCGCTCCCTCCGCCACCCCCAGCCCAGGGAACTATGGCCGCCTGACAGAGCCCTCTGGACTCCCTAGGACCTGGCAGAGCATGGGAATGAGTTGACAGCAGCAGTCGTGGAGAGCCTCTAGCAGCAATAAACTTGCCTTGTGACCACTGTCTCTGATCTGGCTACGTGGGCCTCCCTCTCATTGACCACCCTGGAGAACTGCTTTGACAGGTACCAACCTTTGCCTGGTAGGGGCTCTTGACAGGGGCCAGGCTGTAGGAAGCTGGCGCATCATTCCAGAATGGCTATAACACCACTACAGTTAAGAGATGGGCTCTCATGCTTGCCACTGTCACCACCATTTTTTGAGCTCAGAGAGATTATGGTATTGGCCCCAGGTTGCACAGCTTTTAAGCAGCAGAGTAGGAATAAAACTGAGGCCTGCTGGACTCTACCATCCTGTTCTTCACTATCCTACACCACTTTTTACCAAGAGGCCCTCCCAGGTTTTCCCAGAGGAAACCTTCCATGGCCAGCCTCTTGCAGGAGTCCCTCCCAGACTGCTGCAGCCCTTACCTGTGGGTGTCCCCCTTTACCTGGGCCCTGGATACTCTGTGTTGTCCAAAATCCCATAAGTTAACAACCAGGCTCCCTGCTTTTACCCAGCCTATTCTCTGATGGCACCAGTAAGAAAGACTGCATGTCCCTCCTTCCTGGAAAGCTGGGTCTTTTTATGTACTCACTCCCAAGATTGACATGATTAAGAGACACTAGTGACTTTAATCCAGTTGTGTTCATAAACATTTTGGAAATGGGAGACAGCTTAGCATCTTTTCCCTAGAAAAGCACACAGACACAAAATGTTGGGGTACCAGTACAGAGGGCAAGAAACCCAGTTTAGGAACAAGAGGGTATGCAGAGCCGGGGACACCTACACGGGGCCCCAGCGGTCTACAGCAGCGGGCAGGGATCAAGTCACCAGCAGCCCTGGCCCCCTCGGCCCCTTGGGTCCCTCACTCCCTTACTCTCTCTTCCAAAAAGAACGTTAGCAACAAAAGGCAGTGCTGATCCTCCGGGGATAGATGGGGAGGGCCGTGGGGACCCAGCCGCCTCGGCCTGGGGCCACGGGGCACATGTTCCGCCGCGTGGGCGCTGGGCGTCTCTCTCGTTACCCTGGCGGGATGCGGGGCGGGAGAACTAGAGCCTTCGAGCGCCTCTGAAAGCCATGCCTTCCTCCACCTGCCTCGAGCGCCCAGGGCGCACCCAGGCGAGAACGCGGGGCCGCGGGCGGGAGCGGAGATTGAGAGGTCCTGCGCGCGAACCTCTCCAGTCCTCGGCTTCCAAGGGAGGGCTGCGTCCTTCCCCGCCCCCAACCCCTCCCTCGGACAGCTCGGCCAGTCCCGTGGTGTGCGGCGCGGCGCGGAGAGAAAGCTCCGGCGGGCACCCACTGGTGGAGTTTGGAGGCTGCGCGAGGGGGCGCCGCGGGGAGGAATAAAAGCCAGCAACAAAGAGTACAGACCTCGTCCAGCAGTTGGTTGACTTGTCCCAAAATAGCCGTCTCCATTTGCTGCTCCCCACACTCTGCTTCCAGGCGCAGCACCCGGGCCTGCAGCTCCGCGGTCCGAAAGTGGGCGAGCAGGCTGAGCGCGAGCGAGCAAAGGGTCAGCGCCAGCAGCCCGCAAGAGCCGGGGCTCGGCAGCCGCGCGCAGCGCTCAGCCGGCGCCACCACCAGAGCCACCGTCCCGGGAGCTCCCAGCTCCCCAGGACCGCGGGCACCCGCGGCTGCCGCTTTGCGGGTGCGCTCCGCCACCATCCCCTCGCGTCTTGAGAATCAATAAATAAATAAATAGAATAAATAAAGGCAAGAGCCACTGCCCAAAGGCTCGATCCAAGCTGCGGGGCAGGGCCAAAGGGCTTGTGTCGCTGGAAAATGTCCCTTTCCTTCGCTCCCGGCAAAGAGGATGGAAAAATTAACAGCAGGAAGGGGAAAGTCGAGAAAACACAACCAGCGGTAGTCGGGGTACGCCCAGGTGAGAAAAAGTTACATCGAAGAACGTTCCAAGTCCAGGGAAGTTAGAGGAATCTGGCCCACACTCCGTCTTTTCCTTCGAATGTCTGCAGAGTCGTAGAGTTGATTCTGCACAGTCGGTGCTTCTTGGTGTCTCGCGTCTCCCCGGCGAGCCAGTTTCAGTCCCGGAGCAAAGGGGCGCAATGAGAGGGCCCCATGGGCAGAGGTGGGTCGTGGCCGCTGCGGAGGAGCGCTGGGGCCGATTCCGGCGTCTCTGTAACTTGACACACTAGCTGCGGCTGCAAGGATCGGATGAGCAATCCGTGCTACTTCCCAAACTAATCTCTCCCGCCTCCCTCCCTCCTCCTCCTCCTCTCCTTTCCTCCTCCACCTCCTGAGGGGCCGACGGCTTGGATTTGTTTATTTATTCAAACTCGCCCGGGGTGGGGGGCGTGGTGTGTAGGGGCCACTGCCCTGAGCCACCGGCCCTGGGAGCAGCCTCTCTCCCTATCTCTGTCCCCTTTGAAGTGACGCGCGGTTATTTATAGGCAGGAAGGGGGTGTGGAGTGGATCTGGGGCTTCACTTCTCTCCCTTTCTCCAGATTCACACCGAGGGCCCTCTTTACCTCCCACCGGAGTCATGGAATAGGCATCATTCTGCTGTCTGACTAGTTGGCAAAGCCAGCCCTTTCTTGCCCTCCAAGGAGCCCTGCTGAGTTACTGTCGGGCATCTAGATGGATCTCCACGTTCAGAGCAAGAAGATCAGAATCCCTTCCGCTGCCATTGTGACCCACCTCTCTCCCATGTCTCATCGCTTCCCTGACTCCCCGAACTCCTTCCACCTTGGGCTCTGTGCCTCCTGAGACTTGCAGTTTCCCCAGCGCCTTTGGTGGGGCTCATTTTCCCAACCACATCTTTATAGGGATGGGGGCGGGGGATGACTCCTCAGCCCTCCAGGGGGGCAGCAGAACTGGTACCCTTTCCTCTCTTTCAGGACCTGACATAACAAAGGTACAGGAAAATAAAACCAGCCCAGGAGAGAGGGGAAGTGGGGGTGGAAGAGGGTCTAGGGGGATGTGTATGCAATGGAAAAAATACAATAAAAAATAATGTAAAAAAAAAAAAAAAAAAACTGAACAGAAGGGTTAGGGTATTAGAGAGGCAGATCCTGCTGCCTTCCAGTCCCGATCCTCCCTTATATTTCCTGAGGTCCATTCCATCCCTCTGCTGTCAGATCAGCCGACCAACTATCCCAGCCATCAAAGGTAATTCTCTCACATGCTCATGCTCCATCCCTGTGAGCCCTACCTAACTCCACTCCCTCCTGCTGTCACCTACGATACCCCAGTAGAGAAAAGTTGCCCAAAAGGCATTTCATCATTTTTCTCTTCTCTTGTCACCTCTCTCACTTGACGAGCCATTTGTATCCCAAAAGAAGACTTTATCTCCCTGCTTGTCTTGACATTCCTGCAGATGAGGTGGTGGGAATGAGTTTACGCAGAAAGCCTGGTTCCCAAGAACAGTGAGCAGGGGATAAAAGGCTGGCCCTCGAAATGTGAAATGGAGGTAGGAGAGACAGGAGTGGTGTGATTCCGTTTTATAATAACAGGGTGTGACACCTTCACATTTTATGTATTTACTTAATTGAGTTTAATATATAACACAGTATGACCGCACACCTAATAGTATGACACATTTAAAAAGGTAACGTAGTACTTAGTGTTAATAACAGCCTGCTAGGTCAGTCAGCCACTATGAAGAACTACAGGGATAGAAAGTGATGCTGCAGAAGGAGCTGGCAGCCAGAAGCCCTGGGTCAGTCCCAGCTCTAGCACTTCCTTTACGTGGGACATGGGGTAAGTACGCCTCTGTTTAGCCTGTAGTGGAGCGTCTTCATTGGGCTCTGCGGAGTAACCCTTAAGGGCATGAAGGGGTGCTGAAGACCACTAGGGGGCGCTAGAGGATTCAAGGACTTGGATTCAGCGCTTCCGCAAAGGTAATTGGAAGGAAGGAACTGAACTAAGGAGTCAGTTCCATCATTCTTATTCCACAAGCTGATCTTTTTCACTTTCAGAACTTTAGGGTCCCTCAAGAAACACTAAGGCAGTGAAACCTAAAAGACTCGGTGCAAGCGCAGCCTCTGTGATTAGGAGCTGAAGGAGGAGCACACAGGGCTAACCTGCCGCCAGCGTCAGAAATGACAGATTTGAACCCTGCAAGACTTCCAGAGCAACTGGGTGTAAATCACAGCTCTGTCAATATTGGAGTTACCTAGCATCTCTGAGGGTTTTTGTTTGTTTGTTTTCTTTTACAAAATGAGAGAACTTAAGCTTGGGAGAACTGAATGAGGTAATGCATGTAAAGCATGGTACACAGTAGGCACTCAGTAAGTGTTATCTGCTTCGGTCTTTAGGAATTCATGACTACTAGTGCCAGCTAACATACAGCCACCTCTGGGCTATCACTTATGAAACAAGAAGAAGTGTCAACCCCAAGAGGAATTTCCCCCCGTAACTGATAGCTGGGGGGTAGCAGCTTATAGAAGACAGCCTGAGCAGGGGCCTAGCCCCACATGCCCCTTCCTTCTTCTTGCACTGGCTGAAATTCTTACTCTGTGCCCTTCCAGCTAAGCAATGCCCATCCCAGACAACTGTTACAGGATAACCGAGTTTATCTTTAAACCTTTTTCTGCAGAAATGGGACCTGGCACCTAGAGACACAGGAGTGAAAAAAAAAAAAAAAATATCCTTTTTTTCCCAGGAGCTCCACGTCCAGTAGGAAAGATAAGATACCTTCAGAAACAGCTACCACAATAAGTAGAGAGTCAAAATCCACAAAATGGAGTAAAGGCCATATGAAGGTGCTTTGTGGGCTCCCAAGAAGAAGGGCAGGGGTCCTGTGACTCAGGAAAAGTTCGTAGGAAATAGGCTGTCTTGTTTCTAGCAAGAAGATGGAAGATTTCCAATGCTAACCCAGAGAGTTTGACTTTCATCTGTGGTCATGGTTATGTTCCTAGATAAAAATGCGTATTCTGGGTACCAGACTATTTGAAAGCTAAGAAAAATGTCCCTATGCATACAGGCTGTACTGTTCCTCAAGCATTTTCTGTGTTCTTCTGCTTCCACATATTTGTTCCTGTTGGACCTCCTGCCAGGAAGGTTGTTCTTCACTCTGTACTTTAAAATCCTGCCAATTTCTCCAAGCTCAGTTTTATGGAATGAACCCTGCTTCTCTTCTCTATGTGCTTTGACTGTTACCACCCAGCTTCTGAGACCCCGTGGCCCCTGTCTCTCTGGCCTGAGTTTCAATCTTCCCTGAA
Organism: Noctilio leporinus; assembly: GCA_004026585.1. Classification (NCBI taxonomy): domain Eukaryota; kingdom Metazoa; phylum Chordata; class Mammalia; order Chiroptera; family Noctilionidae; genus Noctilio; species Noctilio leporinus. Next base: position 79,769 of record PVIW01003574.1, read on the forward strand.
GACTCCTCTTTCTCTCTCCATGTCAAAATGGGGGTCACATCTCCTTGGGACTTTGTTACAGAGTCTCTGCTGGGATGTTCCACCCACAATTCGTAACCTGGCTGCATATCAGAATCACCTGTGGAAGCCACAGGAGCATGTACACCTGTTGTTTTATCTTCCCTGAACCTATTTCCCCTTTTCCTCATAACTACGGCTCACTTTCCTTTGGGGGACCCTCTTACTCTCCATCCATGTGGCTTTGCTGAGGTTCACTCCATATCTGGCTCTCAGGAAGGTGAACTAATCTGTTTCCCCTGGCTACAGTCAGTCATTGGGCCAGAGAGGGACACATGGCCCTGGTCAGGCTCATGAGAATCAGGCTGGAATTGTTTCGAAAGGATAGCTTTCCCTGTGAAGGCTTTCTAAGAGCAGAGCAACTAGAGGCATCTTGCCACTGCTCTTAAAGGCCCTGCTTGAAAATGAAACCCACAGGAGGCAAGCCAAGGCAGAGGCAGACTAAGTCCTGAGGACGTTATTTAGACTCTTGGATCAAAATGTGCCCGGAGCTCATCCATGCCTGCACTTTTCAATTACAGGAGTCATTTTTGCTTGAGTCAGTTTGAGTTAGGTTTCTTCTCTCGAAAGCACAGATAGTCATAGTCATGGATAGTCACCCCATCTTACCGAGTCAGGATCTTTTTGTGATGGGAGTGGTGGCACAGGAAGGCACAGGTTCCATCCTGTTTTTAGAAGCTTCTGGAGGAACTGGACTGTACATCCCAGGTGGAAGGGCACTGTACTGTGCCCTCTCATAAGGGTTCTTGTCCCCTTGAGCTCCAGTTTCTGTCTCTCTGATGAGGACTCCCCGTGCACACCCACATCCCACACCCCCATCCCTGGCACTTCTCACCCATGTCTGCAGCTGCTTTTTGTTTGAGCTTCTCAACCCCCACCTTACCCTTCGTTCTGCCTCTGTTTCCTCCCCTTGGCCTGTGACATTGGCAGCCTGGGTGATTGCAGTCTCCTCACCCTTACCTCCTTCGTTCAGTTGGCACCAAGTCCTGTGGATTCCACCTCCTTATTTTCTCTCCAGTCTGTTCCTCTTTTTGGCCTTTTCTGCTCCCTCCTACTGCCTGCCCCATGCCTAGCCTTTAAATAGTTCCAACTCTCCTGCATGGTAGCCACAACTGGGAAACCTAACCTGAGCAAGTCTGGCCCCAGGACCTGCCAGAATGTCCCCAGGCACTCCAGACTCCCTGTTCTTTTGTCTCCCCCAGGCTTTGTGATCCCTGGCATGAGATTCCTGCCTCTCAGCTCTGCTTCTGACTCCTGCATATGATAAACAACAAGATAGGAGAGGCCTCGGATCCTGGTGGTTTGGTGGAGTTCAGTTGCCAGGCAAGCCTAGGCTTTCGTGTGAATGAGAAGTAATCTCTCTCATTTGAGCCACTACTATGCTGGTCTGTCTTGTGTAGCCTAAACCATGTCCTAACTATGACCTTTGTCTGCCCTCCTCCACCAAGCTGTGAGTTTCCAGGAGACAGGGGATTCACCTCTGTGTCTTTAGCACTCAGCATAGTGCAGATGCCCAAGAAACGGTAGTTTGAATGTATGAGTGAAGGAATGAATGGTTGGGTGGATTCTAGTTCTGGCTCCTTCCCAATTATATTACTTAACCTGTGCATCTACTTTCACTTATGTAAGATTTAGAGATTGATGGGCAAGGAAGGAAAAGGAGAACTGGAATGTGTAAGGGCCTTTCCAACTCAAAAATGCATCCATTTAGCAAATCTTTATGGAGAACTCTCTAGTGCCAGGCCCTGAGCTGGCGTTGGGGACACAAGGCAGGCCAGTGGTGGGGGCTGCCAGAGGAAAGTGCCGCAATGCAGGACACAGAGGGTGCTTGGGGAGCACAGAAGACGAGCCCCTATATGCCTGAGGGATGAGAACTGAAGGATAAACGGAGTTAGTTAGAGAAAGGAGTACAGGGAGGGCATGCTAAACAGAGGGACCTGGCTGCGCAAAGGCCTGGGGGTGAAAAAGAGCCTGCACTTTGGGGAAACTGTGAATGGTTTCCTGTGACCCATACCTGGAAAGCAAAAGCAAAGTGGTAGCGCTTTTGCTGAAGTGGTGGGTGGGGCCAGGCAGGACAAGGGATCTGGAATTTTTTCAGAGGGCAGGAGGCCATAGAAGGAGCTGTGCTCCCGTGCTGGGTGTCAGGACCTGCTGAAGGTCCCAGAGAGCTTGGCTGAGACCAGGCTGAGAGGAGATAGATGAGCAAGGCAGGTATTATTCTCTTGGGCTCAAGCTCTCAATCTTACCTTGGTACAGGCTCTAAAATTGAATTCATTTGCCCCAGGTCATGGACAGTAGCCTGCAGTGTCTCTGGGGAGAGGTCTTTGAGGTGTTGTGGACCAGCCTGAAGCTCCTGCTTGGAGCCGCAGATCAGACAGTTGGAAATGCTTTTTCCTGAGTCCCCATTTCCGTCCCACTCAGCCACCAAGCAGCTTACTGGCTGTAACTCTGCAGAGTAGGGACGGAGGTGGAGGGGCCAGGGCTGCCGATATTTGGGGGAGGGACAGGCTGCTCATGAGGCCCTGGGAATTAGTAACTGGGGCCAAAACAAACTCATTAGGGAGCAGAGCCAAGTGTGGGGGCTGAGCTGATGAAAATGCTGGGGACCCTCTTCAGCAGGCCCAAGGGTTAGAAGGAATTTGGGTACTATGGTTTCATGCCATGAGTGACTATATATACACGTGTGGGTGTGACGCCAGCTGACACCCATCTAGCGTCTCACTGTGTCCACTTGCCTTTATCTGCTCTCATGTTTTGATACACATAAGATCATATATATTTCTGCACACATGTGCAGGGGAGGGCAAATGCTGTGCTTGACCAGGCTTGTTGACCACAGCACAAGTGGGCTGGCTCCAAGCTATTCCCAATGTGTGTGCATGTGTGTGTAGGTGTAGGCGTCAGTGTGTGCAGGTATGTATATCTCCTACTCACGTGCCCAGAAAAGGTGTGTGTCATCGGCTTTGGTCTAGATGTATATACAACAACATGTACATGCTTCTGAATGGTCAGGATCCCAACTATATTTAGGAGTGGCAGTACCTAGGGGCACTATTTTAGGCATCTATAGCTGCCCCTAAACATAGTGACTTAAACAGGATGACATTATTTCTCACAGTTCTCTTGAGTGGATAGGGTTCAACAGAGTAGTTTTTCTGTTCCAAGTACCGTGACTGAGGTCACTCCTGTGGCTGCATTGGGGGAGCTTTGTTGGGACTAGGACATTCCAGAGGGCCTCTCATCCCTCAGAAGCCACTCTGGGTGGCCTCTTGCCATCCCATAGACTATCCTGAGCTTCTTGACTGCATGGTGACTGGCTTTCAAAGGGAGAGTTCCAAGAAGATAAATCCCATTGGGAAAATGCTATGACACTTCCGCTTTTGTGACACTTATTCATGTCCCATTGGCCAAAACAAATCACATGGCTAAGCCCAGATTCAAGCCCAGGGACTATCCAAGAACCTGATCCCAGGATATGTGCTTCATCAGAAGCCACAGGTGTAGCTGTCTACCTCACATGGGAAGAATGCCTGGTAGGGTGGGCTACAGGACTTATGTACAGAATCACTAGACCCTGAAAAGTAGAATTTGGGGAATGTTTTTGTTAGCAAAGCCCATGCCCAGTGCCCTGATCCTGCCCACACCAACTTTTTCCTGATGACCTCTTCAGGAGCAGCTGGAGACCCCAAATAGCCCATAGCTGCTTGGTCTTGGGTGGTTGAAGAATAATTCAGTAGACGTCTCAATCTTGGCCTCATTCTAAGGTCAAGCATTGGAAAGCTCTGGGATCCAGTTTCTGTACCCTTAGAAGCTGTTGTAAGTGGTTTCATGGGCGGCTCCACTGTTTACTGGCTGTGTGATTTTGCACAAATTAGGTAGCCTCTCTGAAGTGGTTTTTAAAGTCTCAAATATGAAGAGAACCATCCCTATTTCCTAGGGCCATTGTGAGGACTGAAGGCAATGGTGCATGCTCAGTGCCATGTCAGTACTTAATGTGAGACCTCCATTGCCATCATAGTGACTGCAGACACTGGTGCCATACAATAAAGACCAAACAGTTCATGCCAAAGCTGTGCTTTTGCCCCTGAGGGGAGGGACATTGTAGGTCTTCATCCATCAATCAGTCCATACCTGTCATTGAGCTGCCGGTGGGATCAAAACTCAGAGTCAGGGGCTCACAGAGCTTGTGGTCCCATGGGGCCTCCGTAGGGACGTACATGTATAAGAAAGAGAAGAGCAGTGTCAGGCAGCATGAGCTGAGGGCAAAACAAACATGAGTAGTGACTCAGGACTTGGAGAAGGAGAGATGGGTGGAGCCTGGGAGTTGGGGTGAAGAGCAGGAAAACTTCCTGGAAGAGGTGGGAGAATTAGAAATTACAAATGTTGTGATCTATCCTTGCCAAAAGTGTATCATGTTATCGCCTTAACCCTAATAGCACTAAGCATTTGTCCCTTTCATCCCCCTTTTCCAAGATGGCTTGATCTGGTCATATTTGGCATACATACTAACACTCCAATTCCCATATCATTGGTAGGCATCACTAATCAATTACAGATCACTGTGGAGGCTGGCAAACCACACCCCCCTCCCCCGCACTTCTTAGGCTTCTCAAAACAGAAGGTTATTATCAATCTATGAGGTTAGTACTTGGGTGAAGCCATTTTGCTAAGTCAGACTAAGTTGAAGCACTACCTTTGAATGAAACTCTGACTCCTGGCTTCTCCATTTGCAAACTGTGTAAGTGTCTTAACCTCTCTGGATCTCAGGCTCCTGCCTGGGGTAGGGGAATATTAATTGCTACTCAGGGGAATGTAGTGAGACTCAAATGAGATTGTGTGTGTGAGGCTCTAATAAAATACAAAATTCAGAAGAGATGATGGTGATGGTCCTGAGGCAGCCAGACGTCAGAAAGCTTGAGCAAATGCATCCATTAGGGTCCCATTTGCAGCTTTTTGGAGGAAGAACAGTCAGTTCAGGAGTGAGAGTGAGATGCAGACCCTCTGAGCTGTCAGCCTGTGGAAACACACTCAGAGTCTGGGCCTCAGCACGGAGAGGGTGGAAGGGCGCCCCAAGAATGTGCTTGGAGAAGCAGCCCAGGACTTGGGCTCTCCCTGACAGGCAGGAAGAGCTGTCGGAAAGGCAGGTGACTGCTGGTTAAGACAGATGTTTTTGGTTGATGACAGACAGGTAACTGAGAGCACAATTAGTTTACTAAAGCAGATCTCTGTTTACCAGCCTCTGGGAACTACAATTTATGGTGTGGTATCTCTATGTGCTCTCCTGTCCCCAGCCCTCTGCCCACCACCCCAACTGGGAAGTCCTCTGTCTTGACCATGGAACTCAGTCTTTGAGCCTCATCTTCAGAGCAACTCTTTGAAAGGAGGGAGAATCCCTACCCCATGCCCATAAGAGCCTTCAGAAATTCCCCAAGCCTCCACTGATATATGTATGTGAAACTGAGTACAGAGAGGTCAGAATGCAGTCCAAGGTCACACAGCATACCAGTGGCACAACCACATCTGGGCAGGGTTTCTTCTCTACCAGGCACCCAACAGCCTCCAGTCTCGAGCTTAGCCCATTTACTGGACTTGTAGCCAATGGCCCATAGACCCAGAGGAGGCTCTGTTCTCCCTACAGAGCTTTGCTCCCTCTGGTACTTTCACTAGCAATAGCTGTGAAAGCAGAACTGCCTGGAAGGGTCCTGTAAATCTCATTACAAAGGCTTTCTTTCTCCCTTTCTTTTTCCAAAAGGCTGTTGTTTTGTTAAGGTCATTTCTAAAGTCTGGGCAGGGAATGCCCTGTTTATCTTTCCTCTACACCCCACCTCCCATCAGGAAATGAGGGGTCTTTGCTTTCCTTGATTGATCGGTTCCTGACATTAGCTCTCCACCAACAGTTGGGTCTGTTGTAGATATATTAACTTGAATCTTCCCTTGGCTTTGTAAGGCTCTGGGAGAACATTTGCAAACAGATGTTTGCTCAAAGATGGAGCAAAAGCAGGAGGCATGGGGCCAAAAGCAAACCCCCACCCCTTGCAGGAGGGGGCAGATGTGCTGATGGCTTGGCTCGGGCAAACCGCAGACCATCAGCTAGTGTGGGAGCTTTTCAATTTTGAAGGAATGGCTCCTCCTCTGGGCTGGGCACAGGCCACTGTCACACTGGGATTGCCCAGGAATTAGGGCCAGTGCTCTGATGTGCTGGATCCTGTCCCCACTGCCTCTCTCTCTGTTCCCATCCCATGGCCAAGGACTAGGAGTCCAACTCCATGAACATGTCAACTTGTTTCCCAGAGATGGAAAATTTCTGAAGGGCTGGAGACTTCATCAAACTCCAAGTTGTTGAGTTTCCAAATGTGAGGCTCAGGCACATTAAAATTCTCAGGAAAAGAAGGATAGTGGTGGTGGTGGTGATGGTGGAGATGGTAGTCATGAAGACGGTGCTGGTGGTAGTGGTGGTGGTGGTAGATGGGGTGGGTGAATGTGGATACAAACTAGGGTACCCATGTACTCACCAAGTTTCTCCCAAACATGCATCTGTGTTGGCACTTGATTAAGCTGGACCAATCACAAGAGCGCAGATTTCTAGCCATTGTGATTGGCCCAAAGGATGACCAAGTTGAACCAATCAGGGATATTCCTTGGGGTTTTTATTCTGAATTTCAGAGATGGAAATTCTTTTACTTCTGGGTCACTATGCAACCAGGATTAAGTCTCTGAAGCTCACATGGACCAGGGTCTGTCTATAGAAAGAGAGACTCAAATGAACAGCAGAGAACAGCAGAGATAAGAGATGAAGAGAAAGAAAGCATCGTCTCAGTGTCAGGGTGTTTGAGTCTCTTTCTGAGTATGGTTTTGCACTTTCCAATTTGGGTGATGTGATGACACTGCCAAAAATAAAGGTGGTGGCAATCATGGTTTAGATTAGATGATGACATTGACGGGAATGGGATTGATGATCACGTGATTGATTATGATGAAGATTCTGAATTTACCAGCCTAATCTGGGTATAGATCTCAGAAACATGCCCAAGAGATCCAGGAAAGAACCATTAAAAAAAAGATAGAGCAGGGGGAAATTCTTCAAGAATGTCCAGTTCTGTCTTTTTCCTTAGCTGGATAAATTCTAGCTAAATCTGGATGTGGAGAGGAGGGTCACAGATGATACCCCATAGAACTTCATAATTGTATTAGAACTTTCTGGAACAGAATGACCCCAGGTCCTCAGCCCTATCAGGTCCTTTGGAGAATCCCAGGTGACTCTAGGGTTTCACACATCAGGCAAGATGAACTTGAGGTAGGAGAGCAAACATAAAAAAGCATTGCACATCATGTCCAATAATGTATATTTGTGTTTATCTGTGACTGTTCATCATGGTCTACATGGTGAAATTAAGTTGCTTCTGACAATAATAGAAACAAACTCTTGTTAGGCATTTATTATGTGCCAGGGAACATTTGTCTTGCATGATGAAATCCTCACAACTCTCCATATTTCTAATCTCCATTGAACAAACAAGGAAACTGAGGTAGAACAAGGTTTTATAACTCACCCAAGTTCAAATATTGTCCAAGGTCACACAGCATAGTAGTGGTAGAGCCAGATCACTTTCCTACGAGGCACCCTAAGCTCCCAGGTTCAAACTTGGCCCATTGTCTGGACTGTAGCCAATGGCCAGCAGGATTTCTGTTCTGCTAAAAGGAGGTTCTTCCCCTCTGGGAGGAAAGAATCAAGTGGCTAGACAAACATAGACCTAACTTTCATACAGGAGGGTCAGTAGTGACCCCTGTGCGGTCTTCTCCCTCAGAAGTTACTCCTTGTGGCTGGAGTTTTAAAACTAAACACATGCCATTTCCACAATGGAAACTTTTCTTTAAAAAGAAAGAAAGAAAGTTAAGCATTTTCCTGTCATCTCCCTTGGCCAAAGAGAACCAAGGAAGATAAATGAAGCCTTTTACACAGACCCAGGAGGTTCCAGCTCTGGGCTCCACCCTGACATAGTTCTGGCTTTGTTGGAGGCTTGCGCAGCCTCAGAAGCGCCCATTCCCAGGCTTCCTAGGAGGCCTCTGGGGGTTCTGCAGTGGAGTGTGGACCTCAGGTGTGGGGTAGAGGTCCCACTCCCCTCCTTTTAGCTTCTTCTCAGTGTTGACTGAGAAGCACTGCTGTGCTCGCTAACACTGTTCACTTACCCAGTCAATGACCTGTTGGGCTTTGCACAGAGGCCCCAGCAGTGAAAAGACTGGTCCAAGCTGACTAAGCAGGTAAATGGCAGAGCCAGGACCAGAGGGAAGGGTTTGGTTTCCTGACCTGGGAACTTTCTTCCATATCCCCCCACTGTCCCCCATCAAAGCACATGCCCCAGAAGCTCTATCAGTCTGGGGCGTGATGAGAGGGCTTTTAAATTTGGAGCCAGAAGCCACCAGCTGTATCCAGCCCATTCTTTGTCCTCCTTAATGGTACAAGTGCCCCTCAGTTTCCTGTGGTCCCTACATGGCTGCCTACAGACCTCAAGGCTTCGTGCCTTTTCATTCATATCCTGCCAGATAGAAAGAGCATCTTAAGTTTGCATTACCAGTAAAAAATCCTGAGATTCATTCTAATTGGGCTAGCTCAGGCCACATGCTCACCTCCAGACCAATCATGGTGTGCAAAGGAAGGATTGTGCTGACTGGCTTCACTCCTGGGGTGGCCTGAAGCTAGAGTTCACCTTCCTGAATCACTGTCCTTAGACAGGAAACAGGGCCACTTGGAGGAGCTCCTGGGTCCTGACTGGCAACCAACAAATGTCCACATGGTTCATGGTGCTAGGACCCCTCTACTTTATCAGTAAAAACACACCTAAACACTCTAGTAAAATAAAAAAGTTTTTAATTACTCATACCTGCTCTATAGATGTCCATGCTCCAAGGACTGTGTTCACCCGTGTAACATGGATTGTGGGCTGCTGGTATGTGGTGCACTCTTTAGTTGTGTGTTGGATGCTTATTTTTATTACACCTAATGACCTCTTCATTGTCCTCATGGGACCAGCACCCCAAATTTCTTTTGGGGAACAACCTGTTCCTCCTACTCTCTGTTCATGTGATTTGAATAGGACCATGACCTAGGTTGACCTTGGTACCATGTGACCTAGGATTAGCCAGTCCATGCTGTCCCACTCTCTTTGCTTCGGTGATTGGTTCAGGGATAGACCCATGATCCATTCTGGGCCAATGGCAGCCAGGCCCAGGGGTTCGTTTCCCATCACTGAGGGAGTGGAAGCTCTTTTCTGTTGAGTTTGAATCTGGGCAGGTATAACTTAGAGCTGCTGATAACCAGCTTGGCACAGCTCAGAGCCTGGAAATGGAGACAACCAGAAGAGAGGACTGAGAAATGGACCAACATTGCTTTAGGAATTTGAAACCCTAACCAAGTGGCATCTGGCCCTAGAGCTATCTTGGATTTTTTCAGGAATATGCTCCAAGAATTCGTACTGCTCAAGCCTGATGAATTGGGTTTTCTGTCTCTGGTACTCCAAAGCATTCTTACTGGTAGAGCGAGTGTTTGAGTTACCGCCACTCGCACCTTCCCAGGACCGAAAGCTCCTCCTGATTCATCCTGTGCAGAACCCAGGCTTTTGATGAGAAAATGGTTTCTCTGCCAAAGGATTCTGCTTGGGAGTGTCAAAACATGGGACGTGTTGAGAAAAAACAGTTGTCTAGAACAGTTTAAGCCATCATTACTTTGATCATTACTGTGAAAAGTTGGAGAAAGAGGTACTCCAAGGGGAGCAGAAGAGAAGGCAGGCAAGGCCCAATCCTTACAGAGGCATCGCAGGGGGAGTGCCGGGTAACCCCCTCGGGAAATTAAGTTTGGCTGTTGGGAACGTCCCAAGAGAATATGCATGGCTTCGCTGCAAATTCCCACTCAGTCCCTTCCTCAAATGGCTAAATAATCCAAAGAGTTTTGCTATGTATTTTTCATTCCACAAACTATTTGTTCTGCCTGCCTGCATTGGCCAGCTAAGTTTAACCTAATGGAGACATTCTTCTTGAGGAATTCCAGTTAATGCAATCCCATAACTCTTGGGACCATGTGTCAGCTGTCCCACTGTGTAGCTTTGATTGTGCCCAATTTCTCAGATGTCACTGAGCATCTTTTCCCCCCAGGCCCAGCTTTGGTGGGACCCTTGTGAGTCCTGGTGTAAATCAGATGGAACCCCTGCTTCTTAAAGAGCTCAGGGGCGGGGGAGGTAGGATGTGAAAAAGACAAGCTGCTACACAAGGCCCAGAGAAAGAGGGCTAGTAAGCTGGGGTTAGAGCCCTGTGTTTGGAGAATGCGGGGGGAAGGCATGGCGGGTGCCACTGGGCCTGCCTTGGCGCTTCCCCTTCAGTAGGGGTGGGGACCCTCACTCTGGGGGGAGATGGAAGGCTTTCTGGGCCAAAAGAACAGTAGAGCAGAGACATAGAAAGACATAACGCCTCATGTTTTATTTCCTCCCATCTTTTTCAGCTGTGTTTCTGCATCTAAAAGCTCAAGAGGGGTCAACTGTCGAAACTGAAACTTCACAGTCACATTATGCCCCTCATCCTTAATTAAGTTCTTGATTTTTTGACCAGGACCCTCTTTTCCCTAAGCCAATCTGACAAGCCAATTATTAAAACAAAGCCAATAATTCATTGTGTGTCTTGTAGCGTCATGGTGGTTTCTAAACCAGCCTACTGCATGAGAACCCACTGGGCAACATTAGAGCTGCAAACTTGATCTGTCACAGATTGGCCACATTAGATCATGAGTGGGTGGTAGGGGGTTTGGTTTTGAGCACAACAGATTTGAGAAGAAGGGAGGAATGAGCCTGCTTCCAAAACAGGTGATGATGAGGTGGGGATGGGCTAAAACGGAGATGTGGCTCAGAAAGGAGAGAGGTAGGTAAGAGAGGCAGAACAGGTAGAGAAGCTATCTAGAAGCATAGACAGTGAATATTTATTTGAAGCTTAGTAGCTCTGCTGTGCGGTTTGGGAGCACCATTCAACCTCTTGGTGTTTCTTTTAAGAGAGAGAAAAAAATTGGAGCCTCTGATAGTGGGTGATGATGTATTAGTGATCAAATACTGCATGACAGATCATGCAAGACTTGGTGGCTTAAAACAACAATAATCATCAATTATCTCCCAGGTTCCGTGGTCCAGGAATTCAGGAGTGGCTTGCTTAGGGCGGCCTAGCTTGGGGTGTCATGTGAGGTCGCAGTCATATGTTGTTTGGGGCTGTACTCATCTAAGGGCTTGAATCCACTTCCAAGGTAGCTCAATGGCTTTTGGTGGCAGAGACTCAGTTTCTCTCCCTGTGTTTCCCCACAAGACTGCTTGAATATCTGCATGATGTGGCTGCTGGCTTCCCCCAGTGCAAGGGACCCAACAGACCAAGGTGAAGGCAGCCAGGCCTTATATGATCTACCCCAGAAGTCACATACTATCACTTCTACTCTGTCCCATTTGTCACAGTCCTGATTTGATGTGGGAGGGGACTACTAAAGGCATGACTATCAGGAGGCAAGAGGCTACTACAGGGCTTCCTCTGGACCCTAATGATGCAAGACCCTTCCCCATGCAAACCTACACTCCTACCTTCCCACGGCCCCCAGAAATCTATTCCATTATAACATCAGCTCAAAGTCCAGGTCCGGAATCTCATCATCTAAAGCAAGGCCAGGTGTGGCTAAGGCTCCCCGGGTGTAGCACGTACAGTTCAGCTAATGATGGAACTTGAGGAGCCAGGAGGCATCTGGAAGAGGGTGGGGTGGGGAGCAAAGGATAGGGGGAATATAGTCATGCAATGCAGACAAGGTAAAGGAACTCAGTCTCTGCATGAGCCTGAAAAGGGAGACAGCTGGCGTGGCCAGGGAGAGGGAAGCTGGAAGAACTAAAGATAACAAAAAGGTGGGGTTGGGGGAGGCTCAGGCCTTCAGTCATCACTGAAATGCAGGAAGACCTCATTTACACCCCAAATGTATCTTTCAATGAGCTCATATTCATTTCAAGTCCTCTTTAGGAGAAAGAGAAAAAATAAAACCGTAACTGAGTTGTTAGTATGAACCTATGGTAAAACCACCCCCACACCCGCAGTGGCCTGAGACCCCGGTCAGATGCATTGAGCAGGATGTCAAGACCCACAGGGCTAATTGTGGGTCCCACAATGATTCTCCAGTGTCAAAAGCAATTCGTGACACTTTGCTTATTAAGGCAGAAGAATGGGCTCAGATGTGTGAAAGAAAGCATTTCACAGTACAGGTGGAAGCAGGGTCCCTTACCTAGATACAAGTAGCTGGCTAGGAGCCAAAAAGCAGCAGTCTGGGGACTAGTTCCATGGGCTGTTTCCTGGTGACAGAGATGAGGTGGGAAGTACAGAGGACCTGGTGAGCGCTGGTGAAGGTGTAAGGGGATGAGGGAGAACTAGGACAGAAAATGAAAGCGAGCGTTGGCCAGGGACCTCTTGCAGACTCACAGGAGCAGATGTGGGTGCTTTCTTGCCCCGCCAGGCCACAGCTTCACTTTGCAGGGGATGAGGGCAGGGTGAGGTCACACTGATCAGTCCTTTGGAAAGGCCCTGTGAAGGGAGGGGGATGGGCAGAGTGGGGCCTCACTGAGAGCAGATTCCATGAAAGCATCCCAGGTCCAAGGCCTAAACAGCCCTTGGGAGGAACGATCTGGGGATGGGAGAAGTGGATGCAGGAGAAGCAGAAGCCAGAGGATAGAAAGGAAAAGATGCGTATTGCCCCATCCCTCACACATCCCCTTCCCCTCAGTTTCAGCACCCCCAACCGCTCAGCTCAGAGCTTCCTCCCTTCTTCACTCAGTGGTCCCATCCTGAGCCGCTATCTACAGCTCCTGGGAAAGTTGTGGCGGAACTTGCACCACTCTAAAAGGCCAGGGTTCTCACCAGCCCTGTCCCCATCGCATTCTGCCAGGCTGGCCTGTGATTTCTGCTTCCCTCTTTATTCCTTGGCTGAGACCCATACATCTTATAGCTGTGGGAGGACGCCACCTGGGTCCTTAGCTTTCCCTGCCCCATCCTGCTGAGTGAAAGCTCTGCTAGCTGGCTAGCTCCTTAGTGCAGGTGTGAGGAAATTGGATGAATGGGAACAACATCATGCAGTGAGTGTGAATTCCAGCTCACTAACTCAGGTATGACAGACAGCTCGGGCTCCATTCCTGTGTCAAGGCCTTGTTCTGCCACAGGGGTAGAGATACTATCACAGCCAATTTGGGGTGCTCTCCTTCTCCATGGCGGCATCTCACTTCCTGGAAGCTTAAATGGTGTCTATGAATCTGGTCTTCATTATTATCGTGATGTTTGTCACTGTGTCTGTCCTTGTTTGTTGGTCTCTGCAGGTTGCCATGGAAATGGTCCTTGTCCCCTTAAAGGGCCCAGGTCTCTCTCATCTAGCTCCCTACCATGTTTGGGAGTGGCAGACAAGTCTTGTTTTTCACGGCCATTTTGGTGTGTGGGAAATCTCTGCAAGGCTGGCTGAGACCTTGCTGCTGGAATATTCCATAAAGCTATTTCCTTTCCTTGGGATCTTGCCACTTGCCAGGGCTCTGTAACAGGACCCAGGTCCCCTCTGCCCTCAAGTCCTGCAAAATTCTCCGGGTCCCTCTCTGAAACCACCACTGTGTGTGCTGTTGCGGCTCCTGACTATCCCTTACTCCCCAGCCCCGACCCCTGAGACAGAGTCTCTTCTTCAAATCTGAGGGATGGAATCATCGTTCAGGCTCACGTTGTCTTCCAAACTGTACTGTCTGCTGCCTTATGGCCCAAGGGTTTTTAACTCAAAGCCAGGAGACTCCCTTCCCTGCCTTCTGAGGTCACACCTCTCCCTGAGACTATGACATAAGACAGAATTTGTTATAGTGGGGGTGAGATGAAAAGAGCAAAATATGGAAGGCAGAATGCCAGAGGTAGGGAGCAACATTGGTTAATAGTTCAAAACACTATGCTGAGGTCGAGTCAAGACCCCTGAAATTCAGAGGTTTAAATGATGATGCCACTAGTCACAGTTCCAAAATGATCTGTGGAACTTCCTTTTTCATATCAAACTTAAGGATTAAAATAAATTCTTAAAAAAGAGTAAAGGTGGTGAGAAAACCTGTAAGACTGCCAGTCTGATCACACCATCCTAGGAGTAGAAGAACTAAAGAAGTTGCCATTAACAACCCAGAGCACTGAGTGTTGGTGAGTTGTCCGGCACTCTTCTGAGAACCTTGGGCACACAGAAGAAAGCCACTTGGTTAGGTCACAGCTGAATCCTGAAAGCCAATGTCTCCCTGGGGGGAATCTGGAGGAGAAGGTAGTTCTGGTAAGGGGTCAGAAAGCCCTGTTATATGAGCGAGGATGAAGAACCAGGGAAGATTTTTTCTAGAGGAGAACCAAATCTGAAGGGCTGTCAGGTGGAAGCTCTGGGACTCCAGGTAGACCCTGAGACACAGGGAATCAGGCTTTAGCTCTGCTGAAGGAAGAAAGACCTAAGGATTTGTCTGAAAATGGAAAGACCGTCCTTAAAGAGATGATGACTTCCCTGTTGGTAGGACAATGGAGCAGAGGATGGAAGAAGCCAGGATGGTGAGATGGACTCTTGGATGGCATGTCCTGCCCCACTGAGATGTAATTCTTCACACTCACTGAGTTCTGAAGACTCCCACCCTTCTTCATTTCAATCCCACTAATTCATACCTTGTGGTAACTCAGACAGGTGCTGTCTGAAGGCATTGCCAACCATGAAAAATGAGTTTGCTGAGAAGTAGAGAAATTACATCACAAGGGAAGAGCTTGCCCTGCCCATGAGAACAGACTGATTCCAAGTCTCCTTCATATAGGTACAAATAATAAAACAATTTAAAAATAATAAAATAATGTATATATACTAATACAAGAATAAGCTCTGTGTTTCACATATAGCTGTAAAACTTATTTTGCCCACCCCTGTATATAAGCAATCATCATGGTAACTGACATCATTATTAGTTCACTCTCCACTTTCTGCGCCCTTGCCTCCTCTTTCTGAGGAAATTGAGGCCATAAGGGATGAGTTCTCAATTCTTATGCATCCTCACCTTCAGGTCTCATGCCAGCCACTCATCCCACTTCCCTCCCTGCAGCCTTAGAGGATGAGGTGTCTTTCTGTTTGAAGCCAACCGCCCCACCTGTATCATTGACCTCCAATTCTCCTGCCTTCTCCGAGAGGCTACCCCATCAGTCATCTTTCCCCCTCTCAGATCTGCACCTTTCCCAGCCCACTGGCTGCTTCTCCTCTGCCTGAAAACATATTCAGGACTCTCACATCCAGAAACAAAATCTTTCCAGCCCTCCTCTAGCTTCTGTCCAAATAAATCTCCTTTCTCCCCTTCTCCTCTAACCTTCTTGAAAAAGTAATCCAAGCCTACTGTTGTTCTCCAATTGCTTACCACCCATTCAAACTTAAATTCCCTGTAAACTGGTCAACTAAAGTTGCTCGTAATGTTCTTAAGTACTCCAATTGACAAGTCCAATGGCCATTTCTCAACCCTTAGCTACTGGTTCTCACTGTTGTATTGAAAAGTATTGAGCACTTCTTATCTGGAACTCTGTCCCTTTACAACTGGGATATCACCTCTTATCTCTTGCTGTTTTCTTCTTAATCTTTTTCAAGGGCTCTGTGATAGCCAGTCTCCAAGACGGCCCCAAAGATTCCCACTCCTTGAAATTGTCCTTGCATAGTCACCTCCCATACTCTATCAGGGTCAGACAGTATGGCTAATAAAATACGATATGGGTGAAGTGATTGTATGTCACTTCCGCTTCCAAGATTAGGTTACAAGAGACAATGCAGCAACAAAAATAAGTGCTGGTGAGGATGTGGACAAAAGGGAACCCTCCTGCACTGCTGGTGGGACTGCAGATTGGGGCAGCCACTGTGGAAAACAGTATATGGAGTTATTTCAATAAAATGAAAATGGAAATGCCCTTTGCCCCAGCAATTCCCCTTCTGGGAATATATCCAAAGGAACCTCAAACAATAATTTTTTAAAAATGCACCCTTATGCCAATTGCAGTGCTGTTTATGATAGCCAAGATTTAGAAACAGCCCATGCTGTTTCTAAATAAGTTGATAAAAGAGCTGTGATACATTTACATAATGGAATACTACTCAGCCATAAAAAGGACCTCTAACCTTTTGTGACAACGTGAATGGACTTGGAGGTTATTATGTTAAGTGAAATAAGCCAGTCAGTCCATATGATCTCACTTATATATGGACTCTAATGAACAAAATAGAAACAGGCACATAGACATATTGACAGTTGTTAGAGGGGGTTTGGGGGACTGGATGAAAGGAGGTGAAGGGATTAAGAAAACACACACACACACACACACACACATACCACACACACATACACAGACAGCAATGGCCAGAGGGAAAGGGGGATAGAGGTAGCAGGAACTGTGCAAAGGGGGAATGGGAACAAAAAGAGACTTTGCTTGGGGTGATAGGCATACAATGCAGTGTGCAGGTGATGTTTTATGGAGTTGCTTACAACTTGTATGGTGTTGCAAACCAAAGTCACTCCAATACAGAGTGTGCACGGTAATTGGCAATAACATTGCCTCTGCTTATTTCTTGTGCTTCGTATTAATTTTGAAAAATTATGTTTCTAAGGTTATGATTTAATATTATTGTTTCAGATGTAAGTATTAAATTTTGAGAGCAACCATCATGTCAAAGGAATACGATGTTAGAGCAACCATCATTTCTGGACTGCGTGCAGGGCAAACTGCTAAGGGAATTGCAAGCTTCAATAACATCCCTTTATGTACATAGTTTACAACATGAAGACGGTGTATGATGCTGATTCTGATGTTGCCACACCAACAAGGAAAACATATAAGGTACACAAGGATTGCACAAGTCCAGTTGTTGTACACAGAATCCAGGAGATCATCAATGAAGATCCAGGAAAGTCAATGCGCTCCATAGTAAGAGAACTGCAGATGTCAGATGCAGTGGTTCACAAGATTATTGCTGAAGATATCAGATACAGATCATATGTTCTTAGAAGAGGCCAGTTTATGACATAGCAGACAAAGGAAACGTGCTTTGAAAAAGCAAGGAAACTGCTAACAAAATTGAAAAATCACAAAGGAAAAAAACCCTCTGTTTTTCTTCTTTGATGAAAAGAATTTTCAACAGGACCAAATAGTCAACAGAAGAAATAGCAGGTGGCTCTGTGAGAATCTTAATGTAGTCCCAATTGTCATGAAAATGAAATTTCCTGCTACATAGCAATGGTACACAGCAATAAAGGAGGTATCATGACCCTCCATTTGTTTCCACTAGGCCTGAAGGTGACTGCTGATGTTTACCTTGATGTTTGAGAGAAGTAGTTGTACCATGGATGAAGCAAGTCAAAAATGCATGTCATTTTATCTTTCAACAAGATGGTGCACCAGCACATAACGCCAAAAAGGTGCAAGAATGTCTCAGAATCAACGTTTCTGAATTTTGGTCAAAGCAAATCTGGCCGCCTAGTTCACCAGATGCAAATCCTGTAGACTATTATGTATGGAGCACTTGTGAGAGAAGTTAATAAACAACCTCATTCCAATAAGGAGGCTGTTAAAGCTAAGATTGAAAACATGATGATGTTCAGGATAGAGAAAAGCTTATGAAAGCATGCTCAAGATTCGGAAGTTGAATCAAGTCTACTATTGCAGCAGATGGAGACTTTTTTGAACAATTAAAAAAATAATGACTATGTTTATGTATTTACATATCAGAACAAATTTATTTCAAAATATAACACTTTTGTGGTATGTTGTTTATTTTACTAAAATATTGCCACTTTATCACATTCAATTAATAAAAAAGAGAATTTGGCTTCCATTTTGGTCTTTTCTCATTCTCTCTCTCTTGGATCACTTAGTCTGGGAGAAACCAGCTGCCATATATTGAGGACTTTCAGGCAGCCTCTAAAGAGGTCCAATTTGTTATCCCACTGACACTTCTAGCCAACAGACAGAGAGGAACTAAGGACTACAACCAATAGCCATATGAGTGAGCATAATGCAGTCTAAGCAACAGTTGGACTACAACCTCATGAGAGACCCTAAGCCAGAGCCATCCAACTAAGCAGTTCCCAGATTCCTGATCCCCAGAAATTGTGAGAAAATAAATGTTTGTTCCTTTAAGTTACTAAGTATTGGGGCAACTTGTTACTCAGAAGCTAAGATTCCCCCTTTTCTGACCTGTGTATGGAGTTCCATGAAATGTTGGTGTTCCCAGGGTTTCACTCTGGGTAACCTCATTCCTCACTCTCAGCACTTCTGGGGTGGTGTACAACAGTCATCCCACACCCCCTATTTATTTTCTACTGGCAGAATCTACACCCTATAACTGAGGGTAAAAATACGAGATACCTGCTTGTCAGCCTCTTTGCAGCTAGGGTATGAGCACAAGATCCAAGATTGAAACATGGGATCGGAGGAGTGGTCTGCTGAGTGTTCTGAGAAGAGGTTTTCTCCTTGACAAAAGAGGGAGATTACTGAGAGACCCTCTTTTTGCCTTCCTATTTAGATGTGACATGAAACATAATATTTGGAGCAAAACATCTGCTGTTTTAGGAAATGCATTTTTTATCCATTATTTTCCTTGGTCACATCTACAGTGAGCACTGGAGGATATGGATGATATGACATTCTTGGAGGCTGAGCAGTGTTCTCAGTCTACTTCTTGCCTGTAGAATTTTGCAAGCCCAAGAGTTAAACCCTTGTATAGTCATAGGCATTTTAAGTCTAGGCTTGGGATTTTTTGGCACAATTCACTTAAAAAGATAGCAATCTTATCTATTCCAATAGCCACATTCATAGTTTTTATTTTAGATATACATTTTAAGTTTGCTGAGTTTCTTTCCTCTGTTGTCCCCATTGAACCCCACTTCCTTCAAACCACTATGATTTGGGGTAATTAATCACAGGTATATGGGGTCTATCAGACGTTGACGGGAGAGCACTCATTCAAGTCTCTTCCTTAAGTTAGTCTGTACAGGTGAAAAGATTTGCCTTAGTCCATTCAGAGTATTCAACAATGGATATGACAGACCTACTATTGGTTTGATCCTTGGCCATAGGCTAAATATTTTCTCTGGCATCATTTAAGGTTTATTTTTTTCTTCTTTGTCATTGGTCTTTAGTAATTTGATTGTGATGTCATCTTGGTGAAGTTTTCTTTGTGTTTATCCTGATTGAAATTCATTGAATTTCTTGGATCTATGAGTTTTTATTTTTTATCACATTGGGAAAATGTTTGGTCATTCTCTTTTTTTAGATTTTATTTTATTTTTTATTTTGAGAGAGAAGGGAAGAAAGGGAGAAAGAGAGGTACAGAAACATTGAATGGGGATCAGTTCCCCCATCCCATCCTGCCCCCTCCCAACTGGGGACCTGGCCTACAGCATAGGCATGTGCCCTGACTGGGAGTTGACCAGCCACCTGTTTAGAGGCCATGTCCAGTCTGCAAACCCAAAGGTCGCTGGTTCGATTCCCAGCCAGGTCACGTAACCAGGTTGCAAGCCAGGCCTCCAGCCAGGTCTGTAGCTGGAGGCAGGTGAAAGGCAACCATACATTGATGTCTCACTTCCTCTCTGCCTCTCTCCTTTCTACTCTGTCTAAAAATAATAAATAAAAATTTTTAAAAAATACGTTCTATTTCTTTCCTCATTATAGTTATGTTTTCCTTTAAATTCTTGAGTCTACTTATAATTGTTGTTTAAAATTTGTGTCTGCTAATTCCATCACATCTGTCAAATCTGAGTTTGTTTCTATTGACTGATATTTCTTTCTTGGTTATGAACACCTTTGCTTTTTATGTCTGGTGATTTTTTACTGAATGATGGCCATTTTGAATATTACATTTTGAGTGCTTTTAAAAAATTATTATTTAAAGAGTATTCAATGTTGTCAGTTTACTCGGAGATCAGCTTCATCCTTTCAGGATTATCTTTAAGCCTTGTTAAGAGGGGTCTATGAGAGCCTTCTCTCCAGGACTTGCTAGTTGAGCTCTGCTCTGAAGATGTGGCCTTTCTGAAGTTTCCACTAAATACTCTGCGTCCTTACTTAGGTCTCTCCATCTAGCTGGCCTAAACTTGAATGTCTCTATTGAACTCTATTTAAACTCAGAGAGTTGTTCAGTTTACAACACCCCAATAAATATTCTATTTCCAGTATTTGCTCTGTGTCTAAACTCACAGAGGCATTTCATACAAATGCAAGTTTAATATTTTGCCAAAGATTCAAAAGGATTCCTATGAAATTTTCCGAAACCCTTTCTCTGCATAGCTCCCTCTTCTTTAGTGTTCTGCCCTGCAAATCCCAGCTGCATGAGTCTCTGAATTCCAATCTGTCTCCTCAAAACAGTGAAACCTCTGTGCTCTGCTTGGGTTCCCTCTCCCAAGGCCATGGTCTGGTAAATACCTCTAGGTAGAAAGTCAGGTTGATCGTATAGTTCATCTTGTTTGTTTTCCTTTTTTCAGGGACCACAGTCTTGTTCCGCTGGTGATTCAAGTGTCTAAAAACAAATGTTTCGTATATTTTATTTGATTTTTTTACTTGTTGCTGGAGGGCGGAAGTAATCCAGTATTTGTTTCTTTATTGTAGCCTAAAGCAGAGGTCCACACAGGATAAGGTTTCATTAGCCTTTCTGAGTGGAAGCATTTCTCTCTCTCTTCTTTTTTTTTTTTTTTAAAGATTTCATTTCATTATTTTCAGAAAGAGGGGAAGAGAGAGAGGCAGAGAGGGAGAGAGACATCAATGTATGGTTCCTTTTCACCTGCCTCCAGCCACAGACCTGACTGGAGACCTGGTTTGCAACCTTGTTATGTGCCCTGGCTGGGGATTCGAACCTGCGACCTTTGGGTTCGCAGGCCGGCGCCTTATCCGCTGTGCTACCAGCCAGGGCCAGCATTTCTCTTTTACCTTTGACTATTTAGGGCTAAGAAGCAGTTGCCTCTTCCAAGCCCACAAGTACTAATAGTGGACATTTAATTCCCACTCATCCTTGCTTGCCAACCAGCCAGTTTTTCTGAGCCTATTCCTTTTTTCGTCTCTGGCCTAACACAGTCAAAGGCATGCTTCACACCTACTAACCATTTTCTACCTTCTTTCCCTCAGGTGACAAATCCTTTAGGCACCTTGTCTGTCTTCATGGTATTATAGGGCATTCACTTAAGGGTGAGTGGAAGTGGCAGAACTAAAATATATTAAAATTTGGGTCTTTGATGATATATTGAAATGATGAAGAAGCCCAGACTACCTCCAAACTTATTAAATGGACTAAATAAATGCCCTTATTTGTTTAGCCACTTTTAAATGTGTTTTCTGTTCATTGCAGCCCAAAGCATCCTGGTGAACACCGGTGTGACCCCACCACCCCCGTTCATGGTTTCTGATGCTCATGGCTGTCAGAACTCGGTCTCTAGATGGGTCTTCCTCCACAGTGACACACTCAGATATCCACCTCCTTGTGGGTCACCTCTACTAAGTGTCCCACGAGGTTCCTCAAGTTCAACGTCCAAAATTGATCCCATTTTTTCCCTCCTAAACTTCTTCCCCTTAGAATCCTCAATGTGAGTTGAAGGAACCACCATCAGCTTTGTGACCCAAACTGTAAGCCCTGTTACCATTCTGGAATTCCTATTTCTCTCTTCTGTTGAGATCCACAACTGACAAAGTCCTATACTTTGTCCCCTAAGCGTTTCTTATAGCATCCGCTTCCCTCCATTCCTCCTAGTGTTGCTGAGGATAGGCCCTTGCCGTCTTGCTTTCTGTTTACCCTCCACTGATCCCCTTGCTTCTAACGCAGCTTCCACGTAGCTTTTTTCCTTCTGAGATAGATTTATCTGTATCACACCCCTGCTTAGAACCTTGCTGGGTTCCTTCTACTTGTTTACATGATGAAGCCCAAACCCTTATCCAGACTTACAGGACTCTGGGCTCTGGCCCCTGCTGACTCCACGCCACCCCCCAGCCATTCCCCATTTCCGTGTCACACCCCAGCAACACCAGCCTGTAGTTGTTTCCTCTAGTCACCCTGCTGCTTCTCCCCTGTGGGACTTTGCACATGCTGTGCCCTACCTGAGATATGTCCCCTGCCATCTCTATCCCATCCCTTAGCTTTTCTCCTGTAGGCATCTAGCCTACCTGCATAGGGGTCCCCTTTTTTCCCTCTAGAAACCTCCCCTGGTGACCCCAACCTCTAGTCTTGTACAGTTACCCTTTTCTGGGCTCCAGCGATCTTCATACACATTGCTGTAACCAAGCCTACCACTTTTTCACTTGCTTTGTAAACACGGCTGTGCATACCTGCCCCTCCAGACTGAGTTCCTTGAGGGCAGACACTGGGACTTCCTTAGCCTTGAATCCTCAGCCTCTGCCCCACAGTGGCTGAGCAATAAATATTTAATGACTGAACAAATCACCCAATAAATCCTTTGTAACAGGTCCCCTGCTGTACTATGGAATGCTTAGTGGTTAGCTCACTTGAGTAAGTGGATTAACTTAAAAATAACAAAGCTCTGTTTCTTAAAATCATTTTTCCACCAATGCTTTCCTTTTAATTAGGACAATCAAGGATGAGAGTGTATTTGTGGTGAGGTTTCCATAGCATCTCTCTCGGAAGGGGTGTTTTGTTTCCAGAAGCAAAGAATCGTGGCTTAGGAAGAAAAAACTGTAAAAAGAGTATGGCATGGAACTGAGAAGCTGCTGGGAAACTTTTCTAGGCCATGAAAATTAGGATGGGCCTCAGGCATCCTTGAGGGGGTGACTGTGGATGGTGGATATCCGACAGTCCCCTCTTCCCCACCACTGCAGAGTCACTCCTGTGGACGATTCATCACCCTCTCCCGTGGAACTCTCATAAGCCAAATTTCCTGTAGAAGGAAGTTCCTCTCTCCTTCCAGGGATTGATTTGTTCTGCCTGGAAAGCATCCATATCCTCCTCTGTCTACCCCAGTTTTTTCTATTCTTTAAAATGTAGATGAAACCCTCTTCCTCCCATGAAGTACCCTCGGGTATTCTCCTAGGACTATGACTGCCTCCGAGAAGAAACCATGTCTCACTCAATGCTGTCTCCTGGGTGCCTGCTGGAGCCTGGCACAGGGTAGGCATTGAATAGAGAACTGGCCTGGATTCACTCAGTGCATAGTCATTTCTCCATCCTATACATTCTGGATGCTTCTGTCAAGGCTGGTTCTCTTGTACCCTGGTGACCAATCATGCCTTGTGAAAGGTCTTCTGTTGCTCAAGTGCAATGCTCTTGATGTGGCTTTTTTTGTTTTTTCCTAGTTCTTGACTGTAGGTTAGTTTTTACATCTGGGTGGTAACTGAGCAGGCAAGGGCTATGTCTGTGCCTTCCTGGGCTCCTCTTGTTGGAGGGGGTTGGAGGGCACCTTGAGGACAGGTTTTTCAGTTTGGACATGATGAGAAAACTTGTGGCTTATGGTATGTGTACTCTTATTTTAGACCCAAAAATGAAGGGGCAACTTGTTCATTCAGCCCCATGAGCCTGTGTGGTTGTTTCTTTTTGACCTGATGATTGCTCATAAGGGGTGAAGTTATGAGACAACTAGTGATGGCCTGTGCACATGCAATGGGAATTCCTTGCTCTTCAGGGGGCAGGTGGCAGCTCAGAGCTCCATGGCTCCTCAGCCCTCAAACATGGCTCTTCAATGAGGTTGCTTGCCAGGTCAGCTCACCTGACTCTTCTTGGATGTCCTCCCCTCACCCAGGTCCTAGACTTCCCCTCATTTATACTTTTCCCCAGCCTCACCTGAGACTCTGGGAGAATCCTTGCCCCACCCCCATGCTGGTCTTAGACCCTATTCTCTTCAGGTTCTTTCATCTAATGACCCATTCAACCTCCCAGCAACTGAGAAACTAGCTTTCTTTGCCTCATGATAGGGAGAACTTAATACTTAAATCCCCAGTCTTCAAATGAGGAAGCGAGGGAAAATATTTTTATCTAATCCTTTCCACTATAATAGACAAAGGGTGGGAAAGAACAGTGTAACTTCCTTATTAAAAGAGGCTGAATCATTTCTGTTGTGATGGATTGAATGACAGGCCCCAATTCCCTGGCCTTCTTGGTAGCTATATCCTGCCCTGACCTCTTCATGATATAGCATGTTTCTCTGCCTCTTCACCCTGGGCAGGGCCATGTGACTTGTTCTGGCCAGTGACCTAGGTCAGAAGTGAACACGTACTGGGTCCATAGGAAGCTTCATGTGTTTCTGCTTCCCCCTTAGACCTCTGTCACTGCCATGAGATGAGCATGCCCCAGCTGCTCCCTTGTTGGGGGAGGGTGAAAGATGCAAGGGGCAGAATCTCCCCATCACTGGCTCACAGACCTGCGATGAGCAGCAGCCCAGCCTAGATCAGCTGAACCTTGCCCAACCTCTCTGAGAAGGGCTCATGATTGCATTCGGGGCTGTTTGTTACACAGCATTATTGTGGCAATAGCTAACCGAGAGCTATCTTTCCAGAGGCCAAGGTAAAGTACTGAGCACTAGTAGTTGCACAGCACATAATGGGTGTTTAGTATTTGGTTATCAATTAAGCCTTTCTGGTAGGCATCATAAAGAATATGAGACTACCAGACCTTGAGGAGCCCTTAAAGAAGTTATAAATGGACAAATAACCCAGAGTGCAGATGTGGCTTGCCCAAGGTCACAGCACAGGATGTGGCCAAGCTTAGGCTAGCACTCAAGGCTGGTGGCTCTACAACACAGTGAGATGACTTCCTACTTCCTGTGGACCAGCTCAATGATAACCATGGCTTGCTCCTGCTCTCTCCTTGGACACACATGTGAGCGTCACGTCACTGTGTTGAAATTTTGACAAAAGTGAAGTAGTAATCAGGGAGGAGAGGCAGGAATGTGAGGCAAGAAGTAGGTTCAACCAGAGACAGGACTCTAGATGCAAACAAGGAGGTTCTATCAGCAACCCTGTCTCCCTGTGGTGCTAAATGCCCTGCAATGGGACATGCCCTCCCCCAGGCCAGACCCCAGACTGTGAGCATCTTTTGCAGCCTGGTTTTGGGAGGAGAGCTGGAGGCCCAAGGGCTGCCTCACTTGTCACCATTAACCCCTGGCTCCCTGGGAACCCAGCACACACAGCCGTAGGAATGAAAAAGTCTGGGAAAGTAGTGGGAACAGGGTTCAAGGGGAAAGCAGGCTAGAAGTTTGCTGAAAGCCTTCCGCCTGCTGCTGAGGAGTGAGCTGGAGGGCACTCTGGGGCTCTTGTTCATCATGACCTTGCAGGGCCTTGAGTATATTCAGGGAGGTGCTTCCCCACCCTCAAGAATGAAGTGCGAAAATGCCTTCCTCTCCAGTTCCTCCCTTCCTCTTTCTGGGTCTTCCCCTCGCCCCCCAGCCTTATGACTCCTAGCTCCTGTAAAAGCGATGTCCTTTCTCTTTGAAACCATTGTTTGCATCCTCTTTCCTTTCTGGTATCCAAACCCTGTTCTTGGAAAAGAACGAGCTAGCTCACTTATATTAAAGTGCAAATGACTGATATGGTTAGGGCCAGTTTTTGGAAGGAAACAAAGCTGTCAGTGGGCTGAGTGATTCAGAGATCCTTCCAGCATCGAGGTACAAATGCAGGAGTTATTTGTGGCTGGGGGTACCTTCCCAGAGGTGACCCAGCAGTCAGGGACACCAGGGCTGTTCCTGCTCTTTGAGACCCATCTTTGAGCACATCAGCTCCACAGGCAGGACACCCCCTGACCTTTCTTGGACCTTCCTTCTGTTAGCACATCTGGACCCAAGAGGCAGCTGTTTCAGAGACTCATAAGGAACCCCACAGATTGGCTCTTCCTCTTCTACGCTCTGCTCATACTCCAGTTCTGAGCCACTGGACCTTGTGGCCTTATGTCTCCTTTTGTCCCTTTGCTCATATCCCAGCTTCTTCCTGGGGTTCGGGAACATGATGGCCTGATTCATGCTTGGAGTTTTTTTGTTTACATTCCCTGGGTCATTTTACCCTAAAAAAAAAAAAAAAAATGGGAAAAAGAAAAAAGAAAAAAAAGAAAGAAGGAAGGAACCATGTGCTCTGACAAAAAAATGTTTAAAATGGAATTTTCCCTCTTTCTTTACTCTTCTTCCTTTTTCCCCAGAAGCAAACTCCCAGACTCTGGAATGAAAGGGGAGGGATTCCTCTGGCTGTCAGAAGAACCAGGTGTGCCAGTCCTGCCTGGGACACCCAGGGCTACCAGGACCAAGGCCTTGGCCCCCTGCGTCCCATTCAGGGGACACTGGTACGGATGCATCAACAAGGCCCAGGACAGATCAACACACTAGGCTTCACACAGCCCCCCTCCAGCACCCCTGTGCGTTTTCATAAGTTCCTTGCTCCTCCACCTCGTTTTCATTTCTGCTGCTCCCTGAAAATCAGAGAGAAAACAGCTCCCACCTTATCATCTTATCTTCTCCCCATTGTATATTGTTCTCTGAGATCATTTCGTTGGTTTACTTGTGTGTGCTGTCACCAGAACATGAATTCCATGAAAGGGATGAGGCCTTGTCCAGTCACGCTGCTGTTACGGCACCCAGACCAGTGCCTGGTGCAGGGTTAGTAGATTAAAGGGGTGGGAAGGAAGCCAGCTGAGCCCAAGACCCTCAGCTTGCTACCGCCACCAGCCCTCTGAATTCTGGTTTCCAGACCTCTCCCCATGAATGCACACACATATGTGCTCATGCACATTCTCAGGTGAACACACACAAGCATGCAAAGCAGACATGCACACACATTCACATGCACACATACACACACATTTGCATGCACACACCCATAAGAACACATACTGCACATGTACACACAGGCACGCATGATCACCCAAAGTGAAAGAGGCTTTCTTCATCGAGGTTCCAAGGAGTGGGGGCAGAGCCGCAGGTTTCTCAGCACCTTGGGAATGACGCTGCGGACAGAGCCCTCTGCTCAGGGCCTTGCCGGAAGAAAAGAAGGGTGACTTAGTTCTGCCTCCCTTGGGATCCCGTAGCCCACCTGGGTTGCTGTGCCCCTCTCCTGAGAATCTGACCAGCCAGAGGCCGCGGAGGTGGGGGTGATGCATTATCCTGGCTTCTGGGAAGGCAAAGGCTTCAGCCAGACGGAGGACTGTACCAAGGTCGGGCAGGCCAGGTGGGAGCCAGGAAGCCTCCTCGGCGCTGTCAGCTCCCTGGCCTGCAGTTTGCTGCCCTTGGCGGAGGAAGAACATTGTTTCAGAGGAGAAAGCAGGGCCTCTGCCATCTGGCCTGAGCTCGGCTGGCTTGAGCCCCCAGGAGCACCTGGCCAAGAGGTGTCTGAGCAGCGCCAGCTCCTACCATGGGGTGCTGGGGACACTGGAAACTTTCTATCTGCCCCTCTATCCAGCCATCCTCTGCAGATGCTGAGCCAATGACGCCCCACACTGTCCTTTGTTCAGGGGCTCCACCATAGCTCCGATACCACTGACTGTCCACTGAGCCAGCAAGGTATTTCAAATCCTCCTGATGTGGATGTTCAACATAGGTTGTTCTACAGACAGGAAAACTGAAGCTTAGAG
The DNA here is from genome assembly GCA_004026585.1 of Noctilio leporinus. Taxonomy (NCBI): domain Eukaryota; kingdom Metazoa; phylum Chordata; class Mammalia; order Chiroptera; family Noctilionidae; genus Noctilio; species Noctilio leporinus. The sequence continues at coordinate 107,421 of PVIW01003574.1, forward strand.
ATGCTGTCGAGTGTCCAGGAGTCAAACCTGAGTTGGTGATGTCTTTGGTCCATTCTCCTCCCCTTGCATATATATCTCCTCTATGGGAGATGTCACATTGGCACTGATCTGAGACTTCACCACCCTGATGGCTCCTTACTCTCTGCCCCAAAGCTCAGAAGGGGGAGTTGGGAGAAGTGCCCACCCCTTCCTGCCCCATCCCAACCACAAGAGCTCAGAAGGCAGACATGCCCTCACGGCCCAGCAAACATCTCCAATATTGTCCCTCATCTAATGAACATCAACATCATGAAAGATAATCTTTTCCTTTTATGTCCGCAAAACACATATTTCCTCTTAAGTTTTCTGGGCCCAGAAAAATAACTCCTGTTTAAGCAAAGAGATTCTGGCACACCCAGCCCACCGTTCCAGCCTCACTCCTACTGGGTGCCACTAACTCCCACCTCGTAAAAATTAATGGACATAGCCAGGTGAGGGTGCTCATCATCAGAAATGGTAAGCTGGCACAGTGGAAAGAAGCTAGCTTCCAACCCCATCTTCCTCTGCCACTGGCTGGGCCTCAGTGTCCCCATCTTTAAAGTGAGGTACCAAATGCTCCTGGATGCCCCTTTAGGTCTATGCTCAAGTGTATTCTAAGTTGACCAGCTTAGACAGGGTTGGCCTGCTAAACCCTGTCCCCAGTAACATGTGCTCCAGCCCCTGTGAGCATCTGCTTTCCCACATCAGTGTCTTCCAGACACGCTTCCCTCATCTCCACAACGTCGTGAGGAAGGAAGGGACCAGGCGTTCCCGCTGACAAAGAAAACAGAGAGATGCACAGAGAGGTTATGTGAGCTGTCCAAAGTCACACAGCAGATTCAACACCAGAACCCAACTTTTCTTACATTGCTTTCCAAAAGCTGCAGTGGCTTAATGAAACAGTGGTGGGAGAGGGCTCCGTGGGAAAAGAGTGAAACTAATCAATAGGATGAAAGCGATGTTGTGGGGCTAAGCAACATTCTCCTGCCCCCTCATCCCGCAAGGCTTGCCAGCTGTTGAGGGGAATGGGAGAAAGACAGGCAGCAGGAGGGGCCCTGGGTCTAAAATCCAGCTTTCACCATCAGCAGTGAGCAAAGAGTGCCTAGTGACTCCAAGCTGTCCTGAAATATTCTCCCCAGAGCTGCCTTGCACAGCAGCTGAGTGAACTGCCCGATGGCAGCTGGCCCACCACAAGGGACCACCAGCGACCACAGCCACGGGGCCACTGGCAGGTGGGGCCAGGGGTTGGAAAGCTCCCGTTTTCCTAGCATGGATCTTCAGAGTCAGCCTGGTTAGCAAGAAGCAAGGCTGTGTGGCCATGAGGAGTCAGGCCCAGGACCCTTCCTTTCTTGCCAGCTGATAGAGTGGGCCCAGCTTCAGTTCAGAAGGGCACTCGGGGCACTTCTCCCATCCACATGGGACAGACCTCAGGACCCAAGCCGGCCATGATGAGAATGCCCCTCTCCCCACCTCTTCATTCTGTCAGCAGCTAAGTGCTGAGGCCTGGGTGCTGACCTAAGGTCTGCCGTGGATGAGCTGTGTGGCTTTAGGCAAGTTTCTTCCTACTCTGGGCAAGTTACTTAACCTCTGAGACAAATACCTATCTCATAGGATTGTTGTGAGGACTAAAGGAGTGGAGACTTAACAAAGTCCTGGCACAGGGCACTGGATAAATAGTGGCTCTTATTGGCTTATTGTTATCAGTTCCATTAGTCACCCACCTCTCTGCTTCCCTCTGTGTCAACCCACCCTCTCTGGTCTCATTGTTAACTTATTCCCTTCTGGAATCACCGATGGGCAAGACCAAGCCCTGACTGATTCAGCCAGCGAAGACAATAGGTTGTTTTTTAAATCTGACAGGTTATTCCCTACTTAGGCAAAAAAAGGAAGAGGAGCCAAAGGTGCCAGCTCCCTGGGTCCTGTCCCACACACCAAAAATAGTGACTCTAAAATAAGAGGGACAGAGTGAGCAGAATGCAAGTTGTGAGAAAGTTCATTGCTTAGAAGCCAGTGCTGGGCTGTGGCTAAGCTGTTCTGCAGGCCACACCTACACCCTGAGGGACAGGATGCAAGCCCACACCTCATCAGAACCCCTAGACTGTGGAAAATGGTCTCGTGACAGACTCACCGGGGGACACAGGGAGGTGAGTGTGAGACGACCTCATAGCAATTCCTCATGAGCCCCTCAGTCACGAGGTTTCTGGGGGGATCACTAGGTGCTCCCAGACAGGTAATGGCAGTTCAAGCCTTCCCTGGGCACCTCTGTGGATTCATGCAAGGCCACCAGGCCCCTCAGCAGAGCCGTTCCCCTGCACTGATCTGGGCAGTCTTCCTTTGCTCTGTGGCAGCGGGTCCCCAGGCTTGGCCACGTCCTTCTTTATTGCCTAACGGCATTGATGATGACGATGATGATGATGATGATAGCAGCAAGCGTTCAGTAGAGAGCATTCAGTGCCAAGTCTTGTGTATTTGTGTCAATGAACTCCCAACAACTCCAAAGTGTGCTATTTTTACAATTTCAATTTTATAGATGAGAAAACTGAGCCCCAGAGAGACTAAATAACTTCCTCAAAACTACTGGTAGATTTGGGATTTCAATCTTGGCTATCTGACTCCAGAGCCATGAATTTTCCTTTGGCTCATTTCTACTGATACTATTCTGTAGTGTTTCACACATACTGGTCTCACCATGAGCTTATGAGTTCCTGGCCTGTGGAGACTTGGTTTTCTCCACCACTGCTATGGGGCCATAAGCCTGGTCTATAGGTGCTTATAGCAGATATTATCAGTACCCTGCTAATGGCTCCCATGCCTTCTAGCACCCATTTCTCTTTGCTTGAGGGTTCTTTCTGGCCACTGGACCTGCCTCTGTCAGGAAGTAGCCCTCAACTAATAATTTCTGAGAGTTGGCAGATTAACACCCCGGTGCTTTGCCCTTTGGGGAACAAAGTCTGTGTCACAGGTTCTACACTGGCTCCCAGGGTTCTCCAGCAAGATGGAACCTAGTTGCCCATAGTGGGCACCTGCTGGAATCACACCCTTTCCTGCTATCTTCCATTACTCACCTTATGTCCCCATTCAACCACCAATAAACTATTCCCAAATAAGCCTTACAAATATTGGGTTGGCAAAAAAGTTCATCTGGTTATTTTCCATCAAATAAAAGACATTTTTTCACCAGTAACTATTGATTTGGATATTTTGAGTATGCCAGCTATCCCTTTCATGTTATAATGTTGATTGTCCTCCATTAGTGTCTCAATTTGATCGCTATCAACTTGAACTGGTCCACCCAACCACAGAGTGTTGTCCAGCAAGAAATCTCCAGCATGAAACTTGGCAAATTGCTTTTGACGTGTTCTATAGTGGCAGCACCTTCTCCATACACGGCACAAATTGTTTTTTTTGTTCAGTTGCATGTTTACCTTTTTAAAAATAATGAAGCATAATATGCTTATTTTCTTTGATCTTCAATATTAAAATAGCTACACAAAAATGCACCCATTTTGATAAGTTTTTTAATGCATGCTGATACGATAGCTGTCACAATACTGTCTAACAAAATTGTTTCCAATGAAGTTAAAGACAACTAAGCATTACTAGATCCATCATATGGAAAAAACTAAATAAACTTTTTGACCAGCCGCATAAACTACTTGTCCTTACATTCTCATCTCAGAGCGGGCTTCTAGGGGAAACCAAACTAAGACAGTGCTTCATGTCTCTGGGATGATTAGTATTACCTTATGCTGTGAGGCCATAGAAAGGTAAACCGCTAGTCCAATAGTTCTCTATACTTTCATTGTTATAATAAACAGGTATTTATTTTTACCACACATTAGAATATATTTATTTAGAAAAAGGTAAACCTCACATTGAAAAGACAAACACCCACCACACAAGAGGAGGATCTCCTTTGTTTCCAGGGGAGCCTGATAAAGATCAGCTGGAAGACCAGGAGTGTGTGCAGGGGAAAGAGAATAGCACAAATGCTTGGGTGTGGTAGGAGCAGTTAGAGAGGGCTTCCTGGAGGAGGTAGCAAGGAAGCTGGCTTTGAGGATAATTTGGGATGAAATAGATGATGAATGAAGCTCTCAGATGTCAATGAGAGCGTGTGCTACCTCTTCAGGCAGGAATAAAAAAGGAAAGAGGTTTGCCTGTGGGGTTTTGGGAAGCCCAGCTCTGCTGCTCATCAGCTGGGTGTCCTTGGGCAATAAATAACTCAGTCTGTCTGAGCCTCCACTGTGTGTCTGTACAGGGGGCCTCACAAGCACATCGACCTCAGCAGGTTGCTATGAGCGTTAGACAAGGTGATGTGTGCCGAGTCTGACACTGAGCGTGTGACCAGGGCCTGGCTACTGTTGGTGGTATGTGTGGGGACACTGACGGTCCAGGCTGACTTGCTATCTACCACTTTGACAGCTCGGGAGTTACGGGGGTGGTGCCTGGAAAGCAAGATACCAGCCCTACTCAATTCCGGCCAACTGTACATCACTTCACCTCAGTGAGCCCAGGTCTCATGTAACCAACCACATGTGAAATGACCTTTGAAAATCAACTCCGCCTGCATCCAAAGCTACAGAGAAGCACTGAATGAAGAACCAAATGTGAACAGAGCTTATAAACTGTTCAGTGCTGGTACTTTGGGGAGATTCGAGTGATGGCCAGCGGCTCAAATTCGAGATGAGGCTGCCCATAGCAGAGATTTTATTATGGGCAGGAATTCCTAGAACTTTCAAGCTGGAAATAATTCTAGATAGAGTTCAACAACCACACATGACCTGTTTGAAGATGCGCAAACCAAGGCCCAGAAACAGAGATTAGCTTACCCAAGGCCAGGTGCTTGGCATGAGGCAGGTCAGGGACTTGAACCAAAGACTCTGGTAGACGCCTAGTCCAGGGCACCTTCCTCTCCACAGTGGCTACCAGAAGCAAAGCTACCTTCTAAGCAACCTCCCTCAGCCTCGCTTCTGTCCTCCACGTCACCTTTCCAGGCTGGGCCATCTGTCCGGCTTCACTCACTCCTGCCACCTCCCACCCCCTTTCAACCCACCCTCACTTCACAGCTGCCTCACCCCCTCTGCTCCCACCTGGTGACTAGGCTCCCACGTGTTTATCTCACAGTAGCTGCACTGGCACAGGTCAGTGTTTGTCAGACTCCCTACCTCTGTTTACTGGTGTTTATATGGTTCTGTCCTATCTACCCTTTTAGCCACAACTTCTTATCTCACCTCCTGGCACCATCACCCACTCGTTGTGGGCTCTGACCTCTGCACACGGTGGTGCCCTGTGATGCCTCCAGCCAGTCAACCTAACTTAAAATACCAGTTTCTATTTATTGTTACTTAATCTATGTAGGGACTATATTAAGTGCTTTATATGTACATATCATCTTGCTAAAACCTTATGCCACCTCTCTGCCTGATGTAGTAGTTATCGTTACTATGATTTTTCAGATTAAAAAAGTTTAGAGAAATTATATTTGCTTAAGATCACACAGGTTATGGGTTGTGGAGTCAGGATTCAAACCCAAGTCTTTTTTGCTCCAAATTCCCTGTTTGCAATCACTACATTACCGTTGAGATGGCTCACGCAACAGCCAGTGTCCACCTCCCCACACTGCTAAAGGCAAGGCAGTTCCCACAGCCACAGCTGACTTCTCCCCAGGGGATTTGGGTTGGAGCCATCTCGGAGCCACCTGCCAGGAAACCCTGCTCCCAGTCAGCTGGTAGAACTGCTACATGGAACCCTGATATGTAATTAGTGAGCGTCTAAATGGATTCAGCCTTTTAGAGAGCAATTTGGCAGGAGCTAGCAGAAATAAAATGTCACACTCTTTGAGGCAGCAATTCCTCTTCTAGAAAGTAACCACCCGTGGGCACAACAGTGTCGATACACGGAGGTTCACTGCAGACGACCTGTGGGCCGAGTGGTACACACACACAGATGTTTGCCACAGAGGACCTGTGGGTCAGCAGTGAGGTTGGGCCATGCAAGCCCTTGTGCAGCCATAGGGTGGCTGGGAGGCGGCAGTGAAAATGAATGAGGCAGGTTTATGTGAACTGACGTGGGAAGATCTCCAAGACATATGGTAAGCAGGAAAAAGGCAAGCTGCAGAACACTATGTGAGGTGTGTATATAAAACGCCCAAAACAAATCCAAATGATACATATGTATAAATAACTGCCAAAAAAAATGGACTGCAGTAATGCATACTGAACTATAAACAGTAGTTACCCCAGGGAAAGACTAGATTTGAGGAGGCAGAAGATGGGATTGTTAGTTTACTCTGTGCACTTGTGTAAGTTTTCCTCTAATGAGAATGCGTTAACAATCCACTTGTCTAGTTGAAAAACAGGCCACAGGCGAAAGGCAACCATACATTGATGTCTCTCTCTCTCCCTACCTCTTTCCCTCCCCCTCTCTCTAAAAACAATAAGTAAAATCTTAAAAAAAAGATAGAAAGAAACACAGGCCAAATCCCAGGCCCAGCCGGCTCTCGGAGGGGCCTACAGAGGGAGCAGGCAGCAAGAGTGGGTTTCCTGGGCCACTGGGGGCCTCCAGGAAAATGGTCCAGAAATCAGCCTGTCCCCATGGGAGCCCCTGCAGTGTCCCCAGGGAAACCTTTAACTCTTGCTCCCAGGGTGCCTGCGGTGGTCCTTAGCACTGATGTCTAAGGGGCCCACGACTTTGCGGCCTGTCCAACCACTCAGGAATGGCTGAGGGGACTTGGAATCCCAGCCAACACGGTGGGACCAGGGGGATCTAGAAGCATAGAATCCCAGAGTGGGGAAAAGGAAGTAGGTGTCAGAGACCAATAGGACGGCAAGCCCTCCTGGAGGAGGAAAAGGGGACAGATGCACAAGGGAAGGACACGTCTGCCCTGGTTTTCAAAGATTGTCCCAGGCTCTGGAGAGGAGGAACCCCTGGGAGAAAGTCACTGATAAGCCTTCCACTGTGATATGGGGCCGAGTGTCCTTTTCACTCCCCAGGCCCAGTTACTGCGGAGCCCCCGCAGACTCCCTAAGAGAGCCCCCTCCTTGCCCCACCATTTCAGGGTGCCTTTTGGAGAGCTGACGCTGGAGCCAGTCAGACCAGGTTTGAATCTGTATCTAACCAGCCTCGCCGGCATGAGCGAACCACGTACCTTTCTGAGCCTCCATTTCCTCATCCATAAAATATGGAGATCTTAGGAACTTCTCAGGGGCCTGTTGGGAGGTTACATACAACAGGTAACATTTATAAGGCATCGTTACATGTGAGAACAGGTGCTTGATTAATGTTCTGATTAATTATCCCTGGGTCACAGCCAACACCTGGGCAATGCCGAGGGCTTTGAAAAAATGTCATCAGATCCAGCACGTCTTCAGATAACCAACCTTTTGTCTTCAATCACCTAAAACAACAAATGAATTTCCCCTTCATTTCCCAAAACAGGGTCACACTCCTCGACTTAAAGCCCTCGTGGCTGGATGTGTTTCAGAATTCAGAACTTTCGGAGGTGAGAGAGATCTATCAAACCTCGAGCAGGACCAGAAGCAGCACCCCACGATCAAACAGAGTGGGGTGATATTTGTGCAGCAAAATAGATGAACATTCACACCAAAGGGGGTGAATAGATTCAACAGATAGTCTCGCATATCATCAGGTCAGCTCAAATTTGGCTGCCTCGTGAGTTACGAAAAGCTTCGGTTCTAAGACTTTCTGGGGTCATGGAATTTTGGATTAGAGATGGTGGGTCTGCTTGGTAAATCCGTTGTACTCTCGGTCTATTTTTCCATGCCCCAAAGTACTTGTGTGGTACTGCAACAACTCCGAGAAAACGTATTTTTATCGCTGCTCTACCGGGGAGGAAACGGAGACCCAAAGAAGGTGATGTGACTGGCCCCACGTCACACAGCCAGTGAAAGTCTGAGTCGGAACTGGGATCTGGGATCTGAACTTTCCTGGGAAGGCAGCGAGAAACAGGGCTCAGAGGCTTCCTCGGCTCCCCCTCGATCCCCCAGGCAACCGGCTTGAATTCCTCCTCCGATCCAGGCAGCTGACAGGGTACCTGTGCGGCTCACAGCAGGTCTGTGCCTCCCTCCTGACCACAGAGCAGCAGATACTGGCCTCGGAGATCTCTGTCTCCACCTGCGAGTTCCTGGGGATGATAGTAATGACACTATAATGGAGAAAAGTTTCTACCATGTGTTGTCACAACTAAGATATTTCCTGGCATCTGGGTTTAATTGCAGGTAGACCGGGGAGCTGGTGGCAGTGAAGGAGGGGGAGGAGGAGGAAGAGGAAGAGAAGGAGAAAAAGCCAGACTGAGACTTCCCAGTCCCACTGCAGACATGCCTGGAGCTACAGCGTGCCCTCTCCCTGTTCAGTCACTGCAGCCAGGACCAGCCAGATGATGTGGACAACTGGGGTGGCAGAGGTATAAATAAATAATTGAACACAGGGAGACAGAGGGTGTTCGGCCAAGGCTGTGTGGGATGGTGCCTCATGGGGAAGGTGGATTTTCAGCAGAGGAAGTAGGATCCTGACCTGGAGTCTCCTGGGTAGGCGGAGCTTTCCCAGGGATGAACCCTCTACGTGAGCCTTTGAGCTGCAAGAATGTATTTGGGTCTCTCTCTGGGGAGGGTCTGGGCAACGAGGCTCCATCATATCTACACTCCCCCAGGAAGTTCCAGGAGGCTCAGGCACCAAGTTTGGATTAAGAGAACTGATCTGGACCAGAGGACAGCTGAGCCTGTGCCTCGTGTCTGTCCCCCCTCAGCACAGGGAGCAGCAGCAGCAGCTGCCCTCAGACTCCACAGACTCTTGCGGTTAAGACCAGCTTATCTGGGAGGACAGGTGTACTTGCTTTGCTCTACACTGGGAGCTGGTGACCCTGGTCCCAAGACTAGCCCAGTATAGCCTGCCTTCCTCGTCCTGGTGGGTGCTTTCCCAGGCCCACTGAAATACACTCTCACATTTGGTGGTAGATGGCGTGGTGTGGTGCGGTGGCTAAATACACAGGCTCTGAAATCACACAGACCTAGTTCAAGTCCTGATTGTATCATGCCCTATTGTGTGACCTTGAAGTTACCAAACTTCCCTGTGCCAGAGTCTCCTTGTCTATCAAATGGGAGTGGAAACAGCACCTACTCACAGGCTTGTAGAAATTAAATGAGCTAATTCATGGTAAGTTTTCTAAAACAGAAACTATATTAGAGAAGCCGAAAGAGCTTCTGCAAATTAATTGGACATTCCTTTCACCCTGCTGATGAGTCCCCTGGAGACCCAGATGGGGGAAGCAGGTCTTGTTGGTGACAGAGCTGGGACAGGGTCCAGGCCTACCTGTCCTCCTTCCCACTAACCCTGTGGCTTGAATCTGTGTCCAGACCTCATGGCCTGTGTTTCACCATCCCATAAAGCATAACAATCTGCCATTAAGTGAAGACAAACAAATAAGCAAATCTCTCAGAAAAAATGGTACCACCTTTGAAAAAATATAGTATGTATAGATAAAGCTTCACATGCTGAATGAAACATGTAGAAGGAAATAAACCCAATTCAACAGAGAGTGACTACACATGTCTATTTTTTTTGCCATAGTGAATCTTCCCCACTGCTTACAACCAGCTTTGTAGGAACGATGGATGGATGGATGGGTGAAGAGATGAAGCTGAAACCTTTTAGAAAGCCTTCAGATTGTTGGCCACAGATGTCCAAGTTGCCAGCATGGCCCAGGGATTGCAAGCTAGGTGTGGACTTTGGCTTTAGGCAGGACTGCATTGAGGATACCTAGGATTAGAGAGGCAGCGATGAGCACAGAAGAGGGGCAGTAATGCCTTTTGTCTAACCTTTCCCATCTTGGGAAGAACACTCATCTTTACTCTCCTGGGCCCCTTAAGCTGTATAAGGGGCTGTAAGCTAACTGGTTCCCCAGTCTTGGCTACCTGCCTGCTGGACGTATTTGCAGGACTGACCTAACCAGAAACCCTTGAAACTTGTCCATTTGGGGGTACATGTCATATCTTCCCACATGGGTTTGGAGGACATAGGTAGATCTGTAGGAGCTGGTGAGGGGTTCACTGTCCCTTGCCATCCTGCTTTTTTTAAAAAAAATAATTCATTCATTTCTTTCTTTCTTTCTTTTTTTCTTTCTTTTAGAGATAGGAGTAAGGACAGAGGCAGAGAGGGAGAAAGACATCAATGTATGGTTGCCTTTCACCTGCTTCCAGCCACGGACCTGGCTGGAGACCTGGCTTGCAACCTGGCTATGTGCTCTGGCTGGGGAATCAAACCAGGGACCTTTGGGTTCACAGGCTGGCACCTTATCCACTGTGCCACCAGCCAGGGATGCCATCCTGCTTTTAACTTCCAAGTCCAACAGATGGCTTACCTCTACTCTTATCTCTAAGACTGGGATGGAGTATGTGTATGTGTGTAGGTTGTAGGGGCTGAGAACTGAATCATTTTAGTGTCAGGGGAATACATATTAAAAAAGCACATAATTGTATTCTGAGGACACATGCTCAAAGGAAGGATTCAGGCCCCTAATGCAACTCTAAGAAGCTGTTGATTCAGGCCACCTCCTTTGGCTGGAATCACACTTCTACCTAAGATGGCCCATTCTGTGATAATTTGACTAAGGACTTTCATTCCCCTAGAAAAGATTCTCCTCAGCTAAGTGAGCCCCAAATACTGGGCATCAGCAGGAAACCTAGACTTTTTTCAACATGGTGCCATTTGCCAATGGCCCAAGAGGAAGGGGGCCAGGCCTAGGTATCAACCAACAGTGTGGTTCAGAAGTCCTCTCAAGTCATTTGTTCAGATGTGTATTCCCACTAGATTGTCGTGGGAAACTGGAAAGGGTCCCTTAGTTTGTGGTCTGTCTTTTTATTAAAAAAAAAAAAAAAATACAGTGTCCTAGTCACAGGGCTTATTGGTTGGAACATTGTCCTATACACCAAAAGGTTGTGGGTTTGATTCCCGATCAGATCAAATACTTAGGTGCAGGTTCAATTCCTGGTTGAGGCATGTACTGGAGGCAAATGAGCAATGTTTCTTTCCCACATCAATGTTTATTTCTCTCTTTCCCCTTTCTCTTTAAAATCAATAAGTATATATCCTTGGGTGAGAAATAAAAAGTAAATAAATAAGAATAAATACAAACAACTTTATTGAGTTATAATTTGCATACTATACATCTCACTCAAATTCAGTGGTATTTAGTATATTCACAGGTATGGAACCATCACTATAGTCAGCTTTAGAATAGTTTCATTTAAAAAAACACCAACCTTATACCAATTAGCAGTCACTCCTCAGTCCTTCACTCTACCCTCTCCCCAAATCGTCCATCTCTAGGCAACCACTAATCAATCTATTTTCCATCTCTATAGATTTATCTATTCTGGACATTTTATATGAAAGGAACATACAATATGTGGTCCTTTGTGACTGGCTTCTTTCACACAGCATGTTTTAAAAAATTCATCCATGTTGTAGCATCTATCAGCACTTTGTTCTTCTGTATTGCCAATAATATTTCATTGTATGGATATACCACATTTTGTTTATGCATTCACCATTTGACAGACATTTGGGCTGTTTCTACTTTTTTGGCTATTGTGAATAATGCTTCTATGTACATTCATGTACAAGTTTTTGTAAGGACATATGTTTTCATTTCTCTTGGGAATATCATTAGGAGTTAAATTGCTGGCTTTTATGAAAAGTCTATGTTTAATCTTTTGAGGAACTAACAGAACATTTTGTTATTTTATGAACCTACCAGTAGTGTATGGGAGGGTTATAATTTCCCCACATCCTGGCTAATACTTGTTACTATCTGTCTTTTTGATTATAGACATCCTAGTGGGTATGAAATAGTAACTTATTGTGATTTTGATTTGCATTTTCTTCATGGATAATAATGTTGAGCTTCTTTCTATGCACTTGTTGGCCATTTATATAGCTTTTCAAGGGAACTGTCTACTCATATGCTTTACTTGGGTTGTTTTATTTAAAAATATGGTTTTATAATAGCTTTTTAAAATATTCTAGACAAGTCTCTTATCAGTTATAAAATTTGCAACTAATTTCTCCTATTCTGTGGATTGTCTTTTCACTTTTTAAATGATGTTACTTATTTATTGATTGATTGATTTGAAAGAGGGAAAGAGGGAGAAACAGAGGAAGAGAAACATCAATGTGAGAGAGAACCAGCGATTGATTGCCTCTCATACATGTCCCAGCCAGGGACCGAACCTGCAACCCAGGCATGTGCCCTGACCAGGAATCAAACTGGTGGCCTTTCACTTTTTGGGATGACACTCAACCAGCTGAGCCATATCAGTCAGGGCTAATGGTGTCCTTTGAAGCACAAAAGTTTTTAATTTTGATGCTATCCACTTTTTCTGGTTTTTTTTTTTTTTTTCCTTTTGTTGCTTGTGCTTTTGATGTCACATCAAAACATATCTAAGGTTTATCTAATCCAAGGTCTTCAGATTCGCATCTCTCTTTTGCTTAAAGTTTTATGATTTTTAGTTCTTTAGGCCTTTGATCCATTTTGAGTTAATTTTTGTAAATGGTATGAGTAGGGGTTCAATTTTATTTGTATGTCTTTTGATAAACAGATTCTTAAACTTAATGTATTTGACCTGATCTTTTATTTTAAAGTTAGTACTTTTGGGGTCTTAGTTTAAAAATATTTCCATATTCCCTAGGATCAGAAAGATATTCACTTTTATTTTAATTTAGAAATTTAAAGTTTTATTTTTGACATTCAAGTTTTTAAATCATTGGGAGTTGATTACTATTATTTTTTTTAATGGTGTGAAGTAGGGATTACGTTTTATTCTTATTCCTCTCCCACCTAGACCCAACTATTCTGTGTCTTTGGGAAAAACACCGTACTTTGCTCACTGTTCCATCATGCTGCCTGAATCATATATCAGATGTGGTCTGGATATGAGGTCAAAAGATTCAGGTTCAAACCTCAACTTTCTCGCTCTAGCTATTTGACTGTTGGCAAGTCTTTTAATCTCTACGAGCCTTGGCTTTTCCCACCTGTGGGTTGGGTTGTTTGAAACTAACATCACTAAAAAGCTATAATGTAAAAGCAAAGCACATGATAATGATGATGCTGATGATGCTGTGATGCTGACAATTACAAAGAGGATTCAGAGTGGTCAGATGTGAAGGCTTCCTCCATTCTCAACATTCATGGGGGATGACTGTTTCAGATTAGCTTTCTCTAGTGAACCAGAAAGAACCCCAGCAGTTATACTGGGTGAGGGAGGATCTAGAGGGAGGAAACCCCAGAGCATAAACTCCACAGTGAGCAAAATTTAGGCTGGGGTGGGGAGTCCTGGGGGATTGGGGGCAAAAGGATCCTGGTGCCTAGAATGGGGAAGAGGATGTGGAGTGGGTGAGAAGAGCCATCTTTAATGTTTGGGTGGGCCATGGAGGGGAAAGTCAAGGTCAGCTCACTCGAGTTGGGAGAAGCCCAGAGATTGACTGGGTGGCCTTCTCACCCTCCAAAGGCCTCACACAAAGCTGACATGTACACTAGAAAGACCTACCCAGGTTCTCTCCCCAGCACCTGAAATATGACTGGTTCATCTGGACTACACTGCTCTGTATTATGGGGAGTTTCTACGGAAGTCAGGCTGTTTCAGCAGCCTGGGAACATCTAAAGGGCAGGAAGCTTAAAACCCAGCACTCACCAGGTATTCAATAAACGACTAATGAAAGAAAGGAAAAATGAAAGTGGCGTTTAAGTTACACGTACGGGGATTTTGCTAAGGAAACTCCACTGGGCCTCAGGACAAGCCATCGTGGTTGTGAGGGGAGGTTTGCTTCCCCCTTTAACCACGTGCCACCTCCAGGATTTCTGCCCTGCAACTGCCATGACACCACCTTCCCCAAAGCCTCCTTTCTCCCAAAATCTTGGTGCCCACCATCCCCTGAACTCTCTCTCCTAGAAACACTCTTTCTCTCCCCTCCTCTCTGCAACAGTTCTTTCCCCCTTGTCCTGCTCATCCTGGATCTCAGGCTGGCATGTCCAGGAGCTTTCCAGCTTCCTCAGAATCTCCTCTCCCTCCCTTCCAGTTGCCTGGGGGTCTCCCCTGTAGTCCTCACCTATACACTCAGCCAGGGCTTTGACCAAAAACTAAGCCTTTCTGTTTCCCTTGCAGGGGGATGGGCATGCCATTTGTTCACTGACCTTTTCTTCAGAGGTAGAAGAAAGCCTAAAAATCTCCTCCGGAACCCACCCAAACCCTGTTCTTGCAGTACAGAGACCTCAGAGCTCTTCATAGTACACCATGTCTGGAAAAATCAGAGCAGCCCCCACATGAGGCCTGCGTTCCAACTTGAGAAAACCAATTTCCATTCTGATGAGCCACAAACCACCCCCAATGCACCACCGCACACCAGCACACAGAGGACAGAGCCAAAGGCAAAGCCCAGCCCAGGATCCCCTCCCTCCTCAGCCTGGTGGAAGCAGAGGAGGGCAAAGTGGAGAATATGGGGAAATTGGGGGTGACAGGGCCAGGTAGGATGGAGCAAGAGAAAAACGGAGAAATGAGATGTGGCCCAAAATTGCAAATATCAAAAAACATAGCCAAACTGCCTGTCTTCACTTCCTCTGCCCCCCACCCCTCCTCTTGTAGACCGGCTTGATAACACAGATTTCCCCGCAGCATCGTAGGTCCCGGAGAAGTTCCCTTTTGCTCTAGGAACTGGCTCAAGTAACATGCGTCTGCCAGGTGCTGCAACACTGTTTTCCAGGGCACCTCCAATGGGCACAGCTTCCTACTCTGGGCTTCCTGTTCAAAGATATAGCCCTAAAGGTAGAAACACAATGAACAGCAACATACTTTTGTTTTATTGTTAATCTAGTCCTAAATACAAAAGCTAGACTATTGCATAGGGCCCTTCTCCCTGATTCCTCCCTGCAACTGCTCAATTCCATTAATTTCTTTGCCTGCATTAGCTCCCACCCCGTCTGTTCATCTGTGTCACTTTTAGAACTGCTTGCTTGACCTTGAGTTGGCACCTCCACCTGCCTTTGCTTCAAGGGACCTGCATGGCAACCATTAATTCAGCAGCTACCAGTGCGCCCTGAAAGGCAAGCCGTGCAGCCGAGAAACGCAGTGGTATCTGTGAGGGAGGAGACTGAGGCCAGAGGCCGATGAGCCCTGTGTTCTGCTCAATTAAGCTGTCTCTGGGTGTTTTAAAACTATGGGCCAAACCCATAAAAACACTTGTAATCACTTTGTGTTTATGCTTGGCAACTTACTTTCAATATTACCATTATTACACTGGAAAATATTTTCCCTTCAAATATACAATTGAGCTTTTTCTTTTTAAATGTCCTTTTATTATGTCTCAAGGTTAACATTTTCCCTGCTGAGAAATCCATCTCCAACTTAACAAGTCGAGTCGATGAAAAAATAGGATTCAATATGCAGAAACAAATTCTATTTCTCTCCCGTCTCACATGTGTTGCAATCTTCCCCCCACCTATTTATTCCCCAGCCCTTCGGCATGTAGGGCCCCATGCAGTTGCTTTCTGTAGCTCTCACAGACAGCCATGAAATCTTGGGCTTAACCCCTGAGAGAAAGATGGTCTGCGGAGGAGATCAGAGTTCACGGCAGTTTACACACGGCCAGAACCCCCCAGCGCAGATCCATGAGAGCCTGCGGTTATCCACTCAGAACTGGGACACAACCGGAAGCTTGTCTTCCTCCAAACAGGCAGAGACCTATTTTCCAGAACGACCATCTCTGCGTATTCTTTTGAAGTCCTCCAGAGGTAGAAGCTCCACAAGTACCTGTTCTAGAGTTGTGTGCTGAAGGGGTCCTCCTTCCATAACCTGCTGCAACCCCCAGCTTCAGCCACATAGGAGGGTTGCCAGATTTAGTCAAAACAAAAACGCAATAAAGGACACCTAGTTACATTTTAATTTCAGATAAACAATGTATAGGTTTAAAAAAAAATTTTATTGCTCTTCTATTACAGTTGTCCCAATTATTCCCCTGTCGCTCTTCAACTACCCTGACGACCCACCACTCCCACAGTCCATCCCCACCCTGTGGTCCATGGTCATGGGTCATCCACACTAGTTGCTTGACTAGACCCTTCCCCTTCTTTCCCCTGTTATCCCCCTCCTCTCTCCGCTCTGGTCACTCCCAGCCTGTTCTTTGTTTCCATGCCTCTGGTTCTCTTTGGCTCGTTTGTTTGTTTTGTTTATTAGGTTCCACTTATAGAAGAGATCGTACTGTATTTGTCTTTCCCTGCCTGGCTTATTTTACTAAGCGTAATACTCTCCAGTTCCATCTATGCTGTCACAAAGTGTAGAAGTATATTTCTGCTGCATAGTATTCCATTATGTCAATGTACCACAGTTATTTGATCCACTCACTTACAGATGGGCACTTAGGCTGTTTCCAGCACATGGCTGTTATGAATGGTGCTGCTATGAACATAGAGGTGCATAGGTTCTTCTGAATTGATGTTTCAGGATTCTTCAGGTATAATCCCAGCAATGGGATCACTGGATCAAAAGGCAGTTTTATATTTAGGGTTTTTTTCTTTTCTTTTTAAATTCTATTGTTGTTATATTACATCCATCCCCTTTTTGCTCCCCTCTGTCCCCCTCCCCACCCACCCATTCTCCCAAAGTCAATCCAACCTGTTCATATTTAGTTTTTTAAGGAAATTTCATACTGTTTTCCACAGTGGCTGCACCAGTCTGCATCAATGTATAGTTTTTAATATGAGAATTTATTGTGCAATTTTAGAATATACTTATACTACTAATAATTTGCTGTTTTATCCTGAAATTCAAATCTAACTGGGTTTCTTGCATTTTATCTGGCAACCCTTGGCATGGCCATACCTCAGGCTGACGTTAACCGTAGCCTGTGAGTGCATGACTAGGGTCAGCTGGGCACTGACTGTCTTTGAAGCACTGACTCCCACTGCAACTTGAGAGGGCCTGCCCTGTCCCACAGGAGAGGAGGTACTTTGACTACCAACCCCTAAGCTGGATAATAGTACACGTTGGGGTCAGTGGGTTGAATTCAGTGTGAAATTCATGATGCCCGATGACTGATTGCCAGCACCTGTTGGGAGGGATGGGAGAGGGTGGTCACAGCAGCAGGAGTGGGACACGCGACATGGCCCCTCCTCCAGCACTGGTGAGGAAATGCCACACAGAATGCATGGACAGACCTGTGAAGGCCAGAGCAGAGGCTGCTGAGAGGGGGCCAGGCTGGACCTCGTGGCCAAGAGACAGATCCCAAATAAGGAGAAGGGAGAGGACCCAGAAGAAGATAGGAGCTGTTGGAAGGAACAGACAAAACTAGAGCAGAGCACAGACTTGGGCAGTTTGGAGAGTGGAGGAGTTTCCCAGGCAGAGCTGAGATGCTGCATAGTTGAAAAGGTCCAAGTGGACTGCAAACCTGGAGGGCTCCTCAGAGGAGGAGTGGGATCAGCTGCAGTAGGCCGAGGCAGAGCTGGATGGGTTGGAGCCCTACACTTAGGAAGCCAATGTCCAAACCAGGTATGGCTGGTCTTCCTTGGACCTCTTCCTTTCTGGTTTATCAGGATCAGGATGGTTCACAGGAAAGGTGAGGCAAATCTTCCCCTGCCAGCGAGTATAGAGGTCTCAGGAAACATTGCGCATGCAGGGCACTGCCAGGAAAGGCAAAGCAGGAAGGGGCCTTCTGGGGCCCCAAAGAGAGAAAATGTATGTTGTGTGTGTGTGTGTGTGTGTGTGTGTGTGTGTTTATGTTTAAACACTTTAATGTTTTGGCCACTGAATTAGTCAGCTTTCTCAGCTGCCAGTGAAAGAAATTCAAGTCAAGCTGGCTTAAACCATAAGGAGAATTCATTGTCTTTAAGAAGCTGGGAGCAGGGTTTGCTTTATGTCTCTGAGGATTGAGAGGCCCACGCAATGTCAGCAAGCTGTCTTGCACTCTCTTGTCTCCTGGATCTCTTTCAGTGGGTCGGTTCATCAAGTGACGGCTCCCTGAGGCTCTTAGCCTCTATCAGCTCCGTAGCCTGAGGAGCAGTGCTGGCGGCAGCCAGCCACTGGTCTTGGTCTCCTTGGTCTGGTTTGGTTCACGTGCTCACTTCTGAACTGTCACTAGGCCAGGAGGAGAGAACACGTGGATTTGCCAGATTTGGGTCAAGGGGTCAAGTCTGGGGCATGGTGGGGGTTCAGCCATGTTCATCTCAGGGACTATGAGAGAAGGGGTCCCTCAAAGAGAAATTGCATACTATTAGCAGGAAGACTGAGGGGTAAGGAAGTGATGATGATCAGATAAAAATCACTAACATCCAAGACAGTCCAAACCCGATTTGAGCTTTGCAGCAAGGGGGCTGGATGGGAATTATTAGCTTATTTTAGAGAGAAGGAAACTGAGGCTCGGAGACCTCGTGACTTGCACGGTATTATGGAGCAAGGCAGAGGCATCATAGGATTCAAGCTCAGGTGTCTTGGTCCTGACATGGCCACACCAAGAAAACCAGCCTAGCAGATGCCTTCCCGTAGCAAACAGGGCCTCAGCGGCCAGCCCACAGCCCACCCAGCCACGGTGAGAAGACTGCTCCCAAATTCTGTGGGAAGGAACAAGAATTTCTTTAGCGCAAGCTGAGTGTGAGTGAAGAGGGATGAGAAGCGAGAGTGAAGGGCCTCGGGGAGAAATGGGGTGACTGCCCCTGGGTGTTTATGAACAGCAGGAATGTTTAGCAGGAGCAACAAAGGAGGGGTGAGCCTCCTAGTGGGGCATCCAAGGAGCCCTGCTGGGCAAACAGGCAACCCCAGTGTTCGTACAGGCAGGAAGAGCTTCCTGTAACCCTTGTGGCCCTAGAAGGATGGCCCGTGAGGCCTAGAGCCCCATAACCAAGAAGGCAGCTTGAGCTACAGCCCAGGTCCAGGCTCACCACAGAGGCCCGAGGCCCTGTCCTGTCCCCAGCCCACTGTGTGACCCTGAGCAAGTCACACCCTGTTCGGGGCCTCAACCTGCTTTTTTTTCCTACCTACAATCCTGAGTAAAAATCACTTTTGCCACTGACTCAATAAAAACATCCAAATTTCCCAAAAAAATATTGACCCTTCATTACAAACAGTACACTCAGATATTTTCACTTTTTAAAAGCTGGTTTTTATCCACCCACTTTGGAAAAGCCACACTGAGCCAGGTGACCTTCAAGGACCTTCTCAGAGGCCAAGTCTTTTTGGCAGGGCTCATAGGGCATGGGGAGTGGGAAGGGTAGACAGAGGTGGACATTGGAGGAGTTGATACTTAGGAAGTCCCCGCTCACCACCACCACCACCAATCCTCTCGTCATTTTCCCAGCTTTTCAGGGAAGTGCTGCTTCACTGTGGGTCAGAGGTGAGGCTGAGACTTTGTACTTGTGTGAACTCGGGCAGTTCCTGTCCCTCGAGCTTCATGTCTTGACCTGTAAAATGGGTATAGGAAGTATAAGGCTGGACTGTGGCCCTGAGCACAGACTGCTCTGTACCCTGGGACACGGGTCTGCTGTGTTCCCCTTGCTCCCTCTGGGCTCAGCTGGCCTGCAGAGCCCGTGTTCGCCCATCCTGCCATGTGCCCAGAGCATCTTGTAAGTGGTTTTAAGGACACCAGCTGCATCTGTCAGCATTTGACAGGCGGTTTAATCAGAGGCTGCAATTTCTGTTTGAAGAACAAGAGAGGACTCCAGAGGGAGGCCCCGAACTTGGGAGGAAATACCGACGGGTCGACTTTCTGTCTGTCAAAGGCAGTGCTGCTGAAAGGGCTTCGACACCTTAAGCGATCAGCTCCCAACTTTTTTCTGGGAGCCAAGAGTCACTCAGGCAATTTCCCCCTCTTCTCCCAGGGGCCCAGATAGAGCTTTTGCCGCATCAGACCAGGTAAGCAACTGCCTTTGCTTCGGTAGTGTTGGGCTCACTGTAACTGGGCCATGTTTGGGAAGGACAAAGCTGGTCCTTTATAGAATTTTAAAAAACTGACTTTTAATTGCATGAGCAATAGTCTCCTATTCTTTCAGCTTTTCTTTTAAAGATTAAAGAATTCAGGTAAAATCAAAGGCCCCTTTGAGCACCACACACTAGGCCATTACTCCCATGCTCTTCCTCCATAATCCCTGTATGTGTCTGGGGAAAAAAAAAAATAGGTCATGTTCCACACATGGCTGCATTTCTTTTCTATATAAATTATATCAGACACTGTCCACTATCCAACAGCCAACAGCACCCCTTTCCTCCCTGCTAACAGAACAAGTTGTGGGCAGATATCTCTTAATATCAGGGGAAACAGGTCCTTCTTTCCATTAACCCCTAGAGAATGAATCATGATTGCTTTAAATGATTTTTTTTAACAATCTCATTCCTTTAACTAGAAATGTATAAAGGTTTCTAATAAGATATAAGTGAAATTCTACAGTAGAAGACTTCCCTTACCAAAGGAAAAGCCAAGCCCTGGCTGGTGGCACAGTGGATGAGGCACCGGCCTGAGAACCCAAAGGTCACTGGTTCGATTCCCAGTCAGGGCAACATAACCAGGTTGCAAGCCAGGGCTCCAGCCAGGTCTGTAGCTGGAGACAGGTGAAAGGCAACCATACATTGATGTTTCTCTCCCTCTCTGTCTCTCTCCCTTCCCCTCTCTCTGAAAAGTAATAAATAAAATATTTTTAAAAATTTTTTTAGAAAAAGAGAATTCCTCTTAAAGTAAAGGAAGAAAAAGCCAAACCTATGTGAAGAGAAAAACCTTTCATTTCTTCCTTCTTCCTGCCTTAAATGTGATGTCTGGAGCCATAGTAGCCATTTTATTACCATGAGGAAATGAGCAAAAAGGAAAGGCCAAGAATTTCCTAAGATGTATTGTTGAGCAGCTGACCCAACTTCAGCAATTGCTATTTCTGTACTTCTTGTTATTTGAGAAAAAATAAACTCCTCTTCCTTTAAGCTACGGTAGCGTAGGTGATTGGTTACTTAAAGCAAAAAGGAATTCTAACTCAGAATTCCACTGTATATGCCAATCAATGACTTGCTTTTTTTCCCTCACTCAACAATGACTCTGAAACCTATCCATGTAAGTATGCAGAGATCATCTTTGAACTGGTAAGTTAGGTTCCACTGTGGACTAAGTTGTATTTCAAGTTAGCTAGTCTCAATTGGAAATAATAGCTAGTTTACTTCACATTTCTATTTCATCATCAATACTGGAGTGAACATCCTGTACACATGCTAGTATTTCTTTGGGTAGATTCCTAGAACTGTAATTGCTGGAGCCTAGGTGATGCACAGGTGCAGGTTTAATAGATTACAGCTGCATTGCTATGGAACTGGTGGCAACCAGTTTACACTTCCACCCTGGTGTGAATAGAGCTCCTTGTCTAGATTTCTTTGACCATCATAAGGTTTGAAGTTTTGCTAATCGTATGATAAAATTGTTACTGTATTTTACTTTCCCCAATAACTAACGAGGGTGAGCGTGGGTGTGTGTATGTACGTATTGGTCATTAGTGTTTCTTTTGCAAATTGTTCAGAGTATTTCCTCGCTTTTCCATTGTGTGACTTATAACCATTCTGTTTATAGCTTGTTATAACAAACATTAATTTGTAAATAAAACATCACTAATTTGTAATCATTCCTGATAGTTGTGGAGTGTGATTCTTTTTTTTTTTTTTTTTAATTTTATTTATTATTTTTAGAGAGAGGGGAAGGGAGAGAGGCAGAGAAGGAGAGAGACATCCATGTATGGTTGCCTTTCACCTGCCTCCAGCTACAGACCTGGCTGGAGACCTGGTTATGTTGCCCTGGTTGGGAATCGAACTAGCGACCTTTGGGTTCATAGGCCAGTGCCTTATCCACTTTGTCAACAGCCAGGGCCCTGGAATGTGATTCTTTATGGGTTGTGTCTGTTTCGAGAATTTTCTCCCAGTAAGTTACTTGTGTTAACCTAGCCGGACAGCAGCCAGCCCCTCACACTTCAGCTGTGTGTTCCGGGATGCAGAGCGCATAGTGGCGGAGCAAGGACTTGCTTGAGGCCAGGTCGTCTAACAGGAAGGCGAGTTTCATTCTCTTTGCACTGAGTCCTGCTGCCCCCCTGGTGGTTGATAATAACAAGCTGCTTCCCCTCATCCTGCAACGTCCCTGCATGTCCTCCTCCTTCTTTGGCTGAGGGTTCCATCATTTGGATCCCTGCTTTGGTTTAGGCATCAAAGGAGAGACATTGGTTCCAGAGGTGACTTGGTTTCTCCTGGGAGAAAGAAAGAGCATGTGAAGGGCTCATATTTGGGGGGGTTCCTTTTTCTAGGGTCATAAGGATCTGGGGGTGGCCTCCTCATCTGTCCCCTATGGTTCAGTGGAGGTGGCTGTGTCATTTGTTCCTGGGGTCTTTGGAGCAGCTTCCAGGGACACAGCTCCTCATGCTCACTCCTCCCACCTCCCACCAGAAATCCTGAGGGGTCTCTTGGGAGCCAGTCACTGGGTAGGCTATGGTCTCCGTAGCCTCAGGTCCCAGAGACATCCATCTCTTCCCAGCCCAGGGGTCTCTCCAAATCTCTATCTCAAAAAGTGCTCTCACCTTCCCTATGTCATCTTCTCTGTTCTCCCTCTGCTCATATCTACACAGAACAATCATCAGGGGGACCCTTTTAGAGCCTGGGCTTTGTAAACAAAAGCCCCCAAACTAGCTGTCACCGAGTGCTTCCCATTAGGCCCCCTAAATGGCTTTTCTTCCTTGACCCTGCTCCTCGTTGTTCCCCAGGGATTAGCGTCAAGGCTCTAGTCTTCCCAGCTCCAGAAATCCTCCATTCCTTGGTCCTATATCTGCTGTGTGCCCTTGGATGGGCTGGTTGACCTCTCTGAGTTTCTAGGCTTTGCTCTGGAATGTGAGGTTCTAGTCCCCACTGCCCAGGAGCCTCCTTCCCTGGGATGACCAGGTGCCTGGGAATGGGAACCATGGAATAAGAGCACACAGGGTGGGCTGTCCTCTGCTGACATCATGCTTCCCTATGGGGTGAGTGTTTCCAGCTCAGTCTGAGACCAGGGCATCGAGGCCCTGGAGTATCTGCTCCTGGTTTGCCTTCTGGATCAGACCCCAGTTCTTCCCCTGTCCCATTCTCGCTTCACTGCCCCAAGGATGCTGGAGTCTCTGCAGCAGCTGGTGGCCTGGGCCTCAGTCCCCGAAGCAGCAGCCTAGATCAGAGGCCTCATACCCTTGCCCTGCAGGAAGTCCTCTCATAGTTCCCCATTTATCATGGATCCCAGCAAGCTGCAAAGCTCCTGAGACTCTGGCCCAATAACCCATCAGGCTCATTTCTGTGATGAAACATGCCCTAGTCGTATCAAACAACCCCACTGCCCAAATTCGCCATGTTCTTTCATACCTTCACGCCTTCGCAGGACTGTTTCCTCTTCCACAAATAGCTGTCTGACTCATTGTGTCTACCTGGCAAACTCCTACTCATCCTTCAATACATTGATTCCAAATCTCCCCAACCTTAACAGCTGGTCTCTTCCTCCTCATTTGCAGAATCATAGCCCTAACCACACTGCAGTTCATTATTTATCAACCTATATGTTGACTTGAAGATCAAGGGCAGAGGTGGTAATTTGTCCATCTTTGTACCCCAGTACTTTCAAAAAATGGAACAGAATAAATCTCAATACATATTGGAAAAGAGGAAAAGGGGGCAGCAGAGTAATATATAATCCTTTTTCTTTTATTGTTGTTCTTTTACAGTTGTCCCAGTTTTTCCCCCATTGCTCTCCCTTGCCCTGCCCAGAAATGTATAATTATTTAAAACCCCCATGAGGTAGGTGAAATTTTCCCCAGTTTTCAAATGAGAAAGTGAAGCTTAGGAAAGTCAGGTCATGTGCCCAAGGTCCCACAGCTTGAGAGGAGCAAGGTTTGGGTCCAGCTGGCTTGGTCTGACTCAAGAACCCAGGCACTAGTTCAGAGTTCTCTATGGTTCCTACAAGGCAGCCTTTTGTGGACTTTGGACCCATGACATCTCCAGGCTTCACTGAAGGTGACTGAAATGATGATGTACAGCAAGTTTTGTAAAGCTGTGTGTCCTGGAGTGAGTCACTTAACCTCTCTGGTCCAGCTTCCCCACAGGCAGAGTACATAATAGTCTCATGGGTCATTTTTCCCAGTGTCTGATTTGGTTAATATCAGATACAGGAAGGGAGGGGACTTTGAAAAGTCTGCAGGACCAGACTCCTGTGTGAGATTTCCATTCATAAACACACAGAGCAGAGCCAGCCAAGCTCCTCTCAGGGGCCTCCGCCTCCCCACTCCTCACCTGCCTACTTTGGAAACAAGCAGGCCGGTAAACCCCAGCCAGACCCAGCGGGGGCTGGGGGCTGGCGAGCTGCCTTCCTCCCCACCTCCTCTCCCTCCGTTAATGCACAAGTGTTGTCACATTCTGGGAACAGGCCGAGGGCCCCAGACACCCCAGAGGTTTCCACGGTCAGCCTGAATACTGCATTATTTAGCTGGTGAGTGGGGAGGAAGAGGGCGCCAAACAGACACGCCACACCTTGCTAACGCCAACTTGACCCCAGGAGGCTAGCCAAGAAAGAGAGGAAGACACTTAGCCCTGGCCCGGCAAAGGTGTTTGACTGCACTTCTCCACATCAGGGGCTTTGGCGTGTTTTCTGAGAAGCTATCTGTCCTGAGTCCTAGGTACCCTCAGGCCTGGGCTGACTTATTCCAGAAAGGAGCGAGGAAGCTTGGTCTCCTTCCCTGGTAGATGAACGCATGCTGCGCAGAGAGGCATTCATTTATGCAACAGACATTGACGAAACATGCACTGTGTACTGGGCAGGGGACAGATGTGGTCCCTGCAACAAACTGCTCCTGGCTCTGGGTTTCATTCTCAAAGATGCTTAGGAAGGGAGTCCTATCATGAGCTCCACATGCTCACACAGCTTAGCAATAGACTCTGCACTTAGACTCAATTTTGGAGCACATTCCCTTCTCCCAGTAACAATCTTGTTTTATTCTCTGGGTGATGCTGTAGGGAAGGTAGGGCAGGGGATAGTCCCACAAGATTGTTGCTGCTGCTCTATCTGTAGGGAAGCTGGACCAGAGAGGTTAAGCGGCTCCCTGAAGGACACACAGCTTTACTAGTTGACTGGAAACACTGGAGTGCTATGTTCCAAGAGATCCTGAAGTTATGTCTGCTCAGTGTTAGAGAGTGCTGTGATTGATTGGTGATGTCTGAAGTGGATGCAATAAAGGGCAGAGATAGTACAGATGTAATGTAGGCATGTCCTGAACCAAAGTGTACCCTCCGTAAGGGCATAGGTCAAGTCTTGTTCACTAATGTTTTCATGGCCCCTGGCATGGTGCCTGGCACAGCCAGATATGCAATAACTATATATTATATATACAATAACAAAGAACAGTGAAAATTCTGAGATCCTGAGTGAGGAATGGGACTTGTCCAAGGGCATATGGCAAATCTGTGTCCCCTGACTACACACCCTTCCCTATCTTGCCAAATGCATGTTCTCCTCACCTCCAAGGTTCGCTGAAGGCCAAGTGGGCAATTTCCCTGGCTGTGGGGGGAGGGGGGGTGAGGGAGAACTGGAAAGGGACCTGTCCCAGGATACACCATCTACTTCTGGGCAGTAAAGGAACAGAACTTCGCTGCTTTGTACAAATCACCAACAAACAGTTCAAGGATTATGCAGGTCCAGATCTGGTCAAAACAATCCAAAGTAGATAGTTCAAGAATTTGTTGAAGAATCCTTCCCTGGCAGCCAAGGGAGGAGCTCTCCCCATCCCCCAACACTGTGCTAATGAATATCTCTTTGTGGGGACATCTTTCACTCTTTTAAAAGTGGTCTCATAACCACCCTCTGAGCTGGAAGGGAATCACAAGATGTTGATGTTTCGTTGTTTTAGATTTTATTTATTTTTAGAGAAAGGGGAAACAAGGGAAAAAGAGAGGGAGGGAAACATCAACGTGTGGTTGCCTCTCACGGCCCCCAACTGGGGACCCAGCCCACAACCCAGGCATGTGCCCTGACTGGAAATTGAACGGGCAACATTTTGCTTTGCAGGATGATGCTCCAGCAAATGAACCTTGCCAATCAGGACCAGAATGTTAATGCTTTAAGGATTCTTGGAAATCTAAAAGGAAAGAAAGAAAAGAAAACAAAGGAAAAAGACTCAGAGAGAGAGAGAGACAGTGACTTGCTCAGGGTCACACAGAGATGTGGCAGAGCTGGGCCAGTTCCTAGTAGGGCCCTTGGCTTTCTCCATGGTTGTGTCTGGGTAACCGTGCTCCAGGGGTCAGGCCTCTTGGAGAAGCTGGGAAATATAGGAGTTTTCACAAGAAGGGAGGGCAGCTGGAAAGAGTCTTGGGGTCAGGTCCCAACCCCACTCAAGTGTTTAATCTCCAGGGTAACGCCCAGTGGCTGCCCCAGCTGCCGTAGCTTGTCTGTGCCACCCACAAATTATTCATTTATTATAAAGCATTTCCTTGGGTTTGTTTTCCATCTTTTGCCTTTACAGAAAACAAAAACTACATAAACAGCCTGAGAAAAACACCACCAGCTTCAACCAGCTGCTTGGGTTTAGCATTGAAGTCAACATTCTTGGGAGATGGGTCTTTCTTCCCTCTCCCCGCTCCCCCATCTGGGTGGAATTACTGTTGTTTAGCATAACTGAGGACAGGGAGACCACGGCAGACATGACTGCTGAGCTCTACACACACTGGCTCCTCTGTCCCCAGAATCACCCAATACCCCACTTTGCTGCTAGAGACACCAACATGCCCTAGGTTGTACCGTTGGTGGGTATTTGGTAGAGCCAGAATTCAAACCCAGGCAGTCTAGAGTTGAAATTCTTGCCTCTGATAAAGGGAGGATCTAAAAGGAGGGGGAGGAAAATAAGAGATATGGAGAGAAGCGTGGAGAATGCTGCCTCACTCTAAGGAAGGACCTACAGGGTGGAAACCTACCCTGTCATGTTCCTGGGGAATACTGTGCAGTATGTACACACATTCATACAAACACACGCATGCATATATGTAAACACACATTTAAACCCCTCATAAGGACCTATACCTGCTTATTCAAGCAGAGACCAGCACAGCAGTGCAGAGGTTCTCAACCAGGCCAAGTCCCCAGGACATGTGCCTCACCCTGAGACTTGAAGCAGGACCAGCTATTCCACAGCTCCTAGGTGCAGGCGCAGACCATGGGTGTGGGCAGGGAGCAGGATTCACATTACCATGACTAGGAAGCATCTCACTTGCCCTTCACTTTAGCAGTTCCTCCTTTTTCCTTGTGCCACTGCCCAATGGCTGTGTGCAAGTTAGAAAACTGAGGCCGGATGGGAGGAAACTTTTCACAGTGGGGGCCTCCTGTAGCTAAGGAGGACTGACAGAGATTCCATGGCAGTGGGGTGAGTCAGAGCCCCTGTGAATGTTTGCTGAGTGAGGGAATAAGTGGATAAGTGGCTGTATAAGCAGATGGATGAATGGATAGATGGATGGATGCCTGCAGTGAGTGACTGTGGAGAGAGTGAGTGAAGGAAGGAAGAATGAATGAATGAATGAGGAGTAACACATCCAGTCCTCTAGGCCTAGCAATTCATTCAACTGGCAATAGCAGACACAAGACCAGACTGCCCACTTGGAGCTTGCATCTTCCTGAGGAAATCTGATAATTTTTAAAAAATGTAAGCAAGAAAAATGGGCCATTTTGGGGGGCAGATTTCCAGGTAGTCATCCTGCCACCACTACATTAACTTAAGTGGGGTACTGGCTCCCATTTAGCATCTGACCTAGAGTAGCCTCACCATTTCCCTTTAATTGAATGGAAAGAAGGCTTGTTTAAATAAGACTTTACTATAGATTGAAGATAACAATAGGGAAATATACCTAGAAGCTGCCATGCACCTTCCTGAGGGTTTCCAAGTTCCTGGCATTCAAGTCCCATTTCCCTATTCTGGAGCCTGTGTAGACATCACCAGTTGATCTTTATCACAGGATCCTTTTCTGAATTTGATCCAGGCAGCCACTAGCAGTCCGTGGATGCTGGCATGGGGAAGAATACCTCTTTACCCTCCCTGGCCTTGGGGACATTGATGACACATTGTCAGCTCAGGGAGTCCTTGGAGAGGCTTTGGGCCTGATGTGGTTAGAGGTCATCTTATTCAACTCTCCTTTTAATGAAGAGGCTCAAAGAGGCCAAGTGACTTGCCCAAGACCACCTGGTGAGTGATATAGCTGAATCCAAACCCAGATTCCCCATAGTACCTGTCTCCAGGGCCTTTTATTACTCCACTCTTCTTCTCTCAGGTATTCGGGGAGATAGAAGTGTTCTGTCCTCCTCCCTGGGGTCCTCTCAACCTCATTTGCTGATGACCTTCTTCAGCCTGCCTTGCACTATTTGAACCTTATTGTCTTTCTACATGATTTTGCAGTCAAAGAGATTCAGAGGTATGAAAAGCCATCTTGAGTTCTCCCAGCAGGGCAGTCATTGAACCATGAGGGGGGAAGAAGCAATTTTTTTCATGTGCCTCAGCCCTACCTGCCCTTCTCCTTTGAGACCTGAATAGAAAATATCTCTGAAGCCTCTAAAATGATTCTTGGACAGAGCAGGCAAGCTCACATTTGTTAGAAACTGGATGGAGCTGGATCCGGAAATAGTGGTTTATTACACTGGGGTATGGGCGGCCTGGATATTAGAGAAGTGGGCTGGTGGCCGGTTGATGTTATGGATGGGTAGTTGGGGCCACATGGGTCGGCTGAAGTTGTGGTGTGAGGTGACCAGGTGCTGAGTGTAATGGCCAACAAATGGGTGTTAGAAATGAATAAGCCTGGTGAAAAGGGAGTGGATACAGCCAGAGATGACCTAGATGGGGGGTTGGCTTGGGGTATGTCAGTTAAGAGGCATATGTCTCAGGCTGTAGATGAATAGGGTAAGCATTGAGGGTCTGGAGGGGGGTGGGGAGTGTGTTCTGAGTGTTGAGTAGGCTGGACATTAGCTGGATGGGTTGATGGTGGTACGGGAGGTAAGGGGTTGGCTGGTTATGTTGGGTACATAGATGGAGCCTGGGCCTGGGAAGGTAGTTTCAGGCTGAAGATCTGCCTGCTCCACTCCATCTTCTCTTTGGCATTTGATATTTGGCAGCTTCTGAGTCAAATGCCTGGCTCCCCTGTTGCCCCTTCAGCTGCAAACCAGCTTCCAGTCCACCACTCCCCACCTGGCAATTACCTCCCCTGGTGCTGAAGGAGTGGACCTGGGGTGGGATGGTGGCTATTCAGAGCGGTGGTCAGGGCCCAACTGACTTGAGCCAACCCAGAGTGACCTCTGGCTGCTTTCCGGAAACCTCTGGCAAGAATTCTTCCCTCTCACTTTGCACAGGCTCAGCTGTTTGGGAGGACTCGGAGTGGGGGTGGACACAGCGGGCGGCTTTCCACTAGGAGGGTATAATCGGGATTCCTGAAGAGGATGGGCAGAGCTGAGGGCCTGGGAAGAGGGGTGCCAAGAGGGTGATATCTGGGGGCAGCCACAGGGGAGACCAGCAAGAGCCTACAAGATCTGCTTATGTAGATGCTTTACAAGAGTGTGGATGTGCATTGGGGCTGGCATGAGTTTTGGTACCATCCGGGAAGAAAAGGTTTGTGGAGCCAAACCAGGACTAAACAGCATGACAGTGGGGCCATCAAACCACCCATACACAGGCAGTTTGGTGAAAGCTTAAGAGCAGGAGCTGTGCAGCCAGCCTAGCAATATTCAAACCGCACCTCTGCTATTTCTTGGCTGTGTGACCTCAGGCAAGACATTGGACTCTGTTTCTCACCCATGACATGGGGATAATATAATACCTGCCTCACAGGGTTGTGAAGATGAAATGAATTAACCTGTGAGAGGTGCTCAAAAGAGCCTCTGGCGAATGGTAAGTGGTATATGAACTAGCTACCATTGTTCTTGTATTGTTAACAAGACGTCCTCACCAGCCTGCCGCTTCTCATTACCTGCTGCCTACTTGGGCTCATCTCCAGAGTCTCCCACATTTTTTTGTGAAAGGGAGACCCGGGGACAGCCAGGAGCAGCTTTGTTGGTATCAAGTCGTGTCACTGTGAATTTTTGAAAGGCCATAAAAATGCATTCATGAATTTAGATATTCCAGGCAAAGGGTACTTTTCCCAGCCCTCTTCCACCTCAGGAATGATCCATTCCCAGCATCCACTGTAAATGAAGGAACAATGGGGGAGAAGACAGGAAAAGAATGAACGGGACTCTCCTGAGTGGGGGAGGCTAAGGAACACAGGAGGCTCCTGCCAGGCCCCTGCCCTGAGCCGTGTGAGGGGGCAGGTGTGCTGATGGCAGGCTGCTGTGGATTGACTGCTGGGCGAGATGAGAGAGCAATGGACAGCCTGGTCGCCGGGCCCTCTGACCCTGCAAAGGGTCAGCGTCAGCTGTCCAGCAGCAAGGGTGGCTTCTGTGGAAGGGGCTGGCTGCCAGGGAGGAGGCCCTGAGCGTGCCAGCCACTACGAGGTCCAGGTCAGGGCCAGGACCAGGCTCTCAGGCCACAGCTGCTCTGTTGACTCACCCCTAGGAACTGTCAACTGCATAGTCACACCAGCTAGGGGCCAGTTGCTCACTCTGGAGTCCCATTCAGCTTCCAGCCATTTCCTGCTCCTGGTCTCTGCCCCTTGTGTCCCCAGTTAGATCTCAGACCTGGGACAGACCAATGGGTCCCAGTGCACTGACTTCTAGGGCTTCTCAAAGGTTTGGGGAGCAGAGCAGGTGGCAGACAGGGAGAGGTGGGTGTACAGGAGGGCCAGGGAAAGCTGAGAGAGGTAAGAAGCAGTAGGCATCATTGTCCCCTCCTCCTAACCAACTGTGGAACCCTGGACCCAGGTGAATTTACCTCTTGGTGCCTTTGTGAACTTAGCTCTAAGGTGCAGTTGAGATTCCTTCATTGATAGAGTAGCCTGGGAAGAGATATTAGAAATGGCTGACAAAAACTGAAATTAGTGGATAAGGCTCCGGCCTGTGGACCCAAAGGTTGCTGGTTCGATTCCCAGCCAGGGCAACATAACCAGGTTGCAAGCCAGGTCTCCAGCCAGGTCCATAGCTGGAGGCAGGTGAAAGGCAACCATACATTGATGTTTTTCATCTTTCCCCTCTCTCTGAAAATTAATAAATAAAATCTTTTTTATAAAGATGACTATATTTTTAAAAAACAACCTGAATTTAAGACTTAAAAATGAGCTAATTACTGGAAACACAAAACCACTGCTTCCATTCCCTTCATTATTATCAGATCCTCAGTTACCTCCACTGCTAACACAGGTGGACCATGGCCTCAGCACAGGCCTACCTACCCTTGGGACTTAGCAGGGAACCAGGAACCTGGGGTCTCTTCTTGAGTTTTAGGTATCAAAAAACCTACCTGAATTGGCAGAATTGGAGGAGACGAGGGAAGGCATACTGGTGTGTGTGCACATGATTCCAAAAGCAGACCAGAGGGCTGTGGGTTTATCTGTCCTTCCTGCACCACTTTCAGGGCCCATCATTTGCAAAACAGAATTGACTAACTGCTGTCATTTCTCCTTCCCTGCAAAGTGGGAGGATGAGGAGGAAGAAAAACAAGATTTTTTTCCTGGCATAGTCTTCTCTCAAGTCACCCTGTGAATCAAAACTATATCTAGGCCGGGAAGCCAAATGTCTGAGTCCCTTACTGGGCAGTTCCCCACAGGAGGGGCTCACAGGCCCCTGCTGGCCTGCTTCCTTGGGGCTCCTCTGCTCCTAGGGCACCTGAGGGTTTGTCGTCCTGCTCTGCTCCTCAGGGGCCCCGCCGGCTCTGAGCAGTTCCATGCCTGCTGCAGTGGACTCACCTGCCAGGCTTCCTGGAGCAGGAACACTGAGGGCCTTGGCCTTCCTAAGCAGGTTGGAAAGAAAGCAAAGAACTAGGTCTACCCAGCACTTGCCCTCTTGGAACTTGCCATCCGTTTCTCACTCAGGGAGCCTTGCTGTGACTTTCTAGAATAGGACAAATGGAGGGGTGACGTGAGGGGCAAGCAGCCCCCCAATGGGCCAGGGAGGCAGCCCCCAGCGGGCCAGGGAGGCCCCAGCCCTGAACTACAGCAGGGAGAGAGTTAGGGACAGTGATTTAGTGGGTCCCTGCTGCTCTGTGGCTATGTGGCAGGCAGGCTGAGCTGTGTGGGTGGGGCAGTGTGGGAAAGTGTACCCCGCTGGTCACCGCTGACCGGGACTGAAAGAGCCACCTCCCCTTAAACCCCAGGTGTCTTGCATGGGAAGCTGGGCCAGAGCTTCCAGTCATGGGTTTACAGGCTGCAGAATAAGATGCGCCTCCCTAGACGGGGTCTCACGCAAACCATTCACCATTCAGAGGAGGAAACGGGGGCCCAGAGAGAGGAAGAGGACTTCCCCAGATCATCCTGGGGGCCATTCGAGAGCCGGGCTTTTCAACTCTACTTTCTACTCTAGTCTTTTTCTACCCACAGAGCAGCTTGTGTCTGACTGGTGACCTGGTCACTTGAGGGGACAGCTGGATCCCTGGAAGCCTCCCCATACCTCTGTCCCCTCCCTGGGTCTGGCTGACCTTCTTTGGCTTGAAGGCCTCAAAAGGGTCTTCCTGCCTCTCATCTAGCTCGCTCTTTCTTTCTTTCTTTCTTTTTAAGATTTTATTATTTTTCAGAAAGAGGGGAAGGGAGGGAGGCAGAGGGAGAGAGACATCAATGTATGGTTGCCTTTTACCCACCTCCAGCTACAGACTTGGCTAGAGACCTGGCTTACAACCTGGTTATGTGCCCTGGCTGGGAATCAAACCAGCGACCTTTGGGTTCGCAGGCTGGAGTCTTATCCACTGTGCCACCAGCCAGGGCTGGATTTCTTTCTTAATCAGCACTGTGTTTCTGTAACTCCTTTGTTTGAAACCCCCAATGACTTCCCATTGCCTATAACTCTGGGGACACTCACAGCCCTTTCTGATCTAGCCCCAGCCTACGTTTCTGACCTCACCCTCCAAGTAGGCATGATGAATGTTCTGTCTACTCTTCCTCATGTTGGTTGAGTTTGGGGGTCTCCTTGCTGTTGCATACGCTGGAGTTCCCATTTGCCAACTGAGGCAACTACTTATTCTCCTAGATCCTTCTGAAATGTCTCCTCTTCTATGGGGCCTCCCTTGGCTGCTCCCAGTCATTTTTGCTGCATGCAGGGCAGAATCCTGTGAGGACACCCATGGATTACTCACAGGCTTCCACTCCCCTGCCCGTTGAGGCCAGGCCTCGTCTTCTCCCCGAGTGTGTGCCCTGCCCCTGCTTGTGGTGGTCCTAGATCTCAAGACATGTTGATGAAATGAATGAGCCACAGCAGCCTTTAAGAGCAGAGCCTACCTCTCTGGTCACCCTGCTCCATTCCTGGCCTGTCATCCGTATGTCACCTTCCCCTGATGATCTCTCTCTCTCTAAAATCCTCACCTGGGGATATATTTATTGATGAGAGAGCGAGAGCGAGACAGAAAGACACACACACACACACAGAGAGAGAGAGAGGCATAGGGAAAGAGACAGAGATTTGATCTGTTGCTCCTACACGTGCCCCAACTGGGAATCAAACCTGCAACCTAGGTCTGTGCCCTGAGGGGGAATCAAACCCACAACCTCTCAGTGCATGGGATGACTGAGACACTCAGCCAGGGCCCTCTGATGATCTCTTATGATGAGACAAAATCTTCTTCTGTGCCCCAGGGAGAAGGAAGTGGTGGGCGCCTGCGGCTCTTGAGAACCTGCTTTGATGCTGGGATGAGGAAGCGGGAAAGCTGGAGCCAGATGCCCGTGAGGGAAGCACCACGGGGGGCAGGTGGGTGAGGGGGTACAGAAAGGAAGGCTAGTCCTGGCTGGTAGCGCAGTGGGTAGGGTGCCGGTCTGCGAACCCAAAGGTTGCTGGTTCGATTCCCCAGCCAGGGCACATAGCCAGGTTGCAGGCCAGGTCTCCAGCCAGGTCTGTGGCCGGAGGTAGGTGAAAGGCAACCATACATTGATGTTTATCTCCCTCTCTGCCTCTCCCTTCCTCTCTCTCTGGAAATAATAAATAAAATATTTAAAAAAAAAAAAGAAAGAAAGAAAGAAAGAAAGGCTAGAGGCTGACCAGGTGATTCCCAGGCTGCCCCACTCTCAGGCTCAGTTAGCCTCCCACCAGGGGCAGGAGGAAGGACCGAGACTGTGGCCTGGGGATGGTCAGTGTCCTGGCCAGAGCCCTGAGGGCGATGTCCCCCCATGGCTCATGATTCTGGCTCCAGAGCCCCCACCACCCCAGCTGTCAGGGGCGTCCCTGGCTCCGCCTGCGAGGCTCCGCTTCTGGCGGAGGGAGGGCACTGGGCCGGGATGCGAGCCCAACCCCTTTCCTCACTGTGTAAACAGATGACTTAAGGGCTTACAGGCAGAGAAATAAATAGTCCTGCCACAGGGAGCTCACTTTTCCTTCGGGAAGCAGCCTCTGCCGCAGAAGGGACACTTGGTGGCCCCTCCCCACAGTCACCCACCAGCCTGGAAGGAGGGCCCAGCTTGGATTCCTACCATCTTTCCCTCCCCAAGCTCCCACCTCAGGAAAAAGGGGCACCTCCCAGATATCCACATTCTCTATGAAAACTCCCTCATATGTAAATGATGTTGGGGGGAAAGGGCACTCTGGGTCTGGCACCCAGAAACCACTGGGATGCCCATGGGGTTGACTGGGCAGGGCCATGCTGTGGTGACCTGCACCTGATTCCCTGTGAGCCCAGCTCCTGGCTCGCTGGGTGAGGCTGGGCCAGGGACGTGAAGTCCCTGTATCCTACCTGCCTAGAGAATGGGAACCATAACAGCTCCAAAGGGTTGTTGTCAGTGTTAAATGAGATGATACATGCAAAGCACAGAACAGCATCTGGCATATAGTGAGTGCTCAGCAAATGGTAGCGATTATTGTTAATGCCACCTGGCTGCTGCCCTTGGGATCTGAATCTTGCCCAAACAGGCCCATCTGCCCCACTTCACATACAAGGATGGGGACCTGAAATCTGCATCCTCGTTTTCCAGCTTTGTGCCAACACTACCCTCAATCTCTGAACAAAATTCACCCCCTCCCCTCTGACATAGCTTTCACCTCTACCCAAGTGTTTGCTCTCTGCTGACACTCGGCATGGAGCTTTGAAAACATCTGGATGGTGCATCTTGGCTCCCTCTGTGACGTCCAGATGTTTGGGCAGCGTGTGGACTCCCCTTTCCGGCCTCCCCCAGGAGTGGGGCGGGGGGCTCAGCATGCTATGTTGAACATCTGTGATTGCAGGGGGCCCAGCCCTTGCCTTCCCTAAGCTGGGCCTCCAACCAAGGGCCCTCCCATGGGAAAGAGGAGATGGAGGCAGTCCCCTGACCCAGGACACTGCCTGCTGTGGGCTGGCGCCCTTGCCAGAAGGCAGGCTGGGAGGGACAATCGGGCAGGAAATGACACAGGATCTCTGCTGACCAGAAGTCTGGAGACCTGGGATCTAGTCTTCGCTCTGCTATGCAGTTGCGGTGTGGCTTTGAGTAAGTCGCTCTCTTCTCAGTCTTGGTTCTAGCACTTGAACAGTAAAGGGATGGGCTAGGTCAGTGGTTACTAAGTCTGACCAGCATCAGAACCCTGGAAAGCCTGTTAGATCCCAGCTTTCTGACCCCAGTCACTGTCACTACCAACAAGATTCTGATTCACCAGGTCTCAGTGAGAACTGGGCCTGGGAATGTTTAAAACGACCCCTAAGGTGGATCTGCAAGTATGGGAGCCACTGGCCCAGATAGTGTGTAAAAACCCGCTGACCTTCTGCTGGCCTCTGCGTAATGTCCCCTGGACCTGGTTCTCACAGTCACGCTGGAGGGCTGACGTCAGTCTGCTCTGGTCTCAGACAAGCACAGGAGTAAAGCTCATCAGTCAGGTCAGGTGGTGCCAGCAGGATGTGTGTGTGTGTGTGTATGTGTGTGTGTGTGTGTGTGTATGAGAGAGAGAGCACTTGGCATCCAAGGCTGGGTTCTTTATAGCTCACTGCTCTTCTATCACCTCTTCGATACTGGGAAGAAACAGGTGCTGAAATGACCCAGAAAGGCCCCCCTGACCTACCCTGTTCTCAATGGGATAGAGTGGACACTTGTACCCATAGGGAGTTACACGGCTGGGCCCCGGCCTGGAACGCACAGCAGTGCGTGGCTGAAAAGGGGCTGGGGGTGAAGTGAGTAGCTGGTCCTGGTGTCCAGCCTGCCCTACCTGGCCCAGGCCCAGCTGCCCACCTCACCCCCCACAGAGGCCTTGTCAAAGCTGGAGCCTTGGGGAGGCAGCTGGTCTTCAGAGATCTTCCTTCGCACAAGCCTCAGAACGTATAGGCAGCCATAAACCTGGGCGGAAGTCTTGCGGATTCTTCAATCCCCCCTACATTCGTTCACCTCACTCTCAAGGCTAAGAAGTTGAGCAAATTTGGCAAAGAGGAGATGGCTGGAGTTGAGAATTTGATGGTTCTTCTCCAAGGCAACCCTCCCACCCATCGTTCAGATTGCATCACCAGCTTACCCTCTTCTTCGTACTGCAGTGGACCCAAAGTGAGCCAGTCTCATCCAGCTACACACACACCACACCCCACACACCACACACCACACACACACACACACCACACATACCACACACACACACGCACACCACACATCACACATACACACACACCACACACATGCGTGCGTGCTCATACCACACACATACACACACCACACACACACCACACATCACACATACACACAAACCACACACACCACACACACACACCCCAAACTCAAACCACATACACACACACACACCACACACACACCACACACACAACCCTTTGAAGATGGAGGCCAACTCAAGGATCTGTTTTCAGACCCTACCTCAGCCACTGGCTGTGGAGACCTCTGCTACCTCCTGCTGGGCTTATCAGGAAGCCTCAACCTGATAGCCCATGATGATTCCGAGTTAAGTGGCCAGGTCTTTGCCCTCAGCGCAGCCTTGGCCTTGCTGGGGGGCCCCAGGCTAGGCCAGGCCAGGCTCTGTTATAGGCAGATCCCTACATCCTCCATGGAGATGAATAATAACATTTGGGACTTAACTGAGAATTTCCTTTGAGCCAAGCACCCTTGGAAGCACTTTACGTGTAATGTCTAATTTGACTGTCAGAAGGACCCTTAGAAGTACATACTATTATTATTCCTCTTTTGCAGGAAGCCCTGAGGCCAGAGAGTGAAGCAACTTGCCCAGAGTCACACAGGGCGAAAGTGACAGAGCCAGGATACAGAAACATGGTGTAGGGCATGTCCTTAACTACTGAATCAGGTCACTTAGGGCACCTTTTCCATGTTAATGCTTGAGCACTAACAATGTGCCAGATGTCAGGTGCTACAGAGTGCTTTCCACACATTTGCTGATTTTGTGAAGGTCCTGCTTCTTTCAGGATCAGAGCTGGAGGAAGAGGAAGCAGGAAAGGACATGATGAGTGGTTTGGGAAGAGACCCATGGAAAATTGAGGAGGGAAGCTCAGGGTGTGGTAGTAGTTGGTAAACATTTTCTATAGATGGCTGGATGGTAAATATTTTAAGTAGTCTCTGTTGCAACTAACCATGACAACATGTAAACAGATGAGTGTGGCTGTGAGCCAGTAAAAATTATTTACGGATGATGTGATTTGAATGTCATAATTTTCATATGTCACAAAATAGTCTTTGTTTGATTTTTTTTTCAGCCATTTAAAATGTAAAAAGCATTCCTCACTTGTGAGCCATACAAAAGCCGGGTGTGGACCGGGTTTGGCCCGTGGACTGTAATCTGCCAACTCTGTGTGGATTGAGCACCCAAGCACATGCCATATGGTCATCCTGGTTCCTGTGACTCTTCAGCCATGTTGGGGCTCCTGTCCCAAAGGCTGCGTCCTGATGTCAAGCTGACCCCTGAATGAGAGCTGGACAAGGGTTAGTACTACTGATTCTGAGCTGGGATCCAGATCTAAGCCAGGAACTCCTTTAAGGATTTGAGTTTTCAGCACCACTGTTTCCTGGGTGAGTGATGTTGGGCAAATTTCTTAACCTCTGAATTAGATGGGATTTCCCTCTGGTGCAAAGGAGAGAATTTCAACTCAATTGCTTAAGTCAAAAAGTAGATTTAGGCTCTGGCTGGTGGCATAGTGGAGAAGGTGCTGGCCTGCAAACCTAAAATTTGCTGGTTCAATTCCTAGCCAGGGCACATAACCAGGTTGCAAGCCAGGTCTCCAGCCAGGTCCATAGCTGGGGGCAGGTGAAAGGCAACCATACATTGATGTTTCTCTCCCTTTCTTCCTCCTTTCCTGCCCTTCTCTCTAAAAACAATGAATAAAAAAAATATTTTTTTAAAGTAGATTTATTGGCTCCTGTAATTAAAAAGTCCAAGAATAGATCTAACAGCTTCAGGTACCATTAGATCCAGGTGCCCAAATGACATTGTCTGTCATCTATCTTTCCAACCTCTTAGCTGGGTGTTTTGGATTGACTTCATGCTCCATTATGGTCATACCTAGTAGTGGTAGAAGTACCACCCATGGCTGAAGGCTCATATCTTGTCTGCTTAGTAACCCCAGTTGAAAGAAAACTTCTGCAAATGCTCAGCAAATTTCCTAAAGACGCTCACCAAGTCTAGTTGGCCAGGTGAATTAATCACTATGCCCAGGAGAATAGGAATGTCTGTTTGCCCTGGATCAGTGCTCACTGAGAGTGGAGAAGGGGTGGCTCCCCAGGGGAGGAGCAAACAGGAGGCCAATGGATCCTCTTCTGCAGAAGAGGACAAAGCCCCACCTCACAGTCAGTGTGGCAGTGGGAAACAAGAGCATTGTGACAACCCTAAGCCGTTATAATGGGGAAGGGAGGAAACTAGGTGCACATGGTGGGCCCTTTATCTGGGGATCTCAGACATCACACCAAAACCTCCTGTTAAAAAAAAGACCCCTGGCTGGTAGTACAGTGGATAAGGTGCCAGCCTGCGAACCCAAAGGTTGCAGGTTCGAGTCCCCAGCCAGGGCACATAACAAGGTTGCAAACCAGGTCTCCAGTCAGGTCTGTGGCTGGAGGCAGGTGAAAAGCAACCATACATTGATGTCTCTCTCCCTCTCTGCCTCTCTCCCTTCCCCTCTTTCTAAAAATAATGAAATAAAATAAAAAATAAAAAAAGACCCATAGGGGATTGACTGTGGGAGAGGGTGGAGGTAGGCAGGGCAACAACAAGGTGGGGATAATGGGACAACTGTAATAGAACAACAATTAAAACACACACACCAAAAAAAGAAAGGCATAGAATGTACAATGGTACAGCTGATGTGGAAAACCATATAGCAGTTCCTCAAGAAATTTAAAATACAATGCTGATAGGATCCAACAATTCCATTTTTGGGTACATACCCAAAAGAAGTGAAAGCAGGGACTTATGCACCTATTTTCACAATAGCCAAAGTGGAAGCACCCCAAATGTCCGGTGCTGAATGAATGAATAAATTGTGGTATGCACATAAAATGGAATATTATTCAGTTTTTAAAAAGGAAGAAAATTTTGATACATACTCCAACATGGATGTACCTTGAGGACATTATGCTTCATGAAATAAGCCAGTTGCAAAAAGAACAAATACTATGTGAATCCACTTATATGAGTGGCATAAAGAAGTCATATTCACAGAGACAGAACATAGAATGGTGGTTGCCAGGGGCCGCGATGGGGAATGAGAGTTGCTCTTTAATAGGTACACATGTGCCTACATCTTAGGTCCTTGTGATAGTCCATTAGTCATTACATGGGTGGATGATTCATGAGTGGATAGGTGAGTGGGTGGATGGGTAGATAGATAAATGGGTGGAATGAAAGTTTTCACAGTAGAATGCAGTAAGAAACTTAATCGTAGTCAGAGATGAAAAAGTAGATACCCACATACTCAAGCTAAAAATGCTGGTGCACACAGCCCCCCATCCCATCCCATCCCTTGTACTAAAAACACGTACATGGATGGCTCTGTCTCTTCCAGATCAAGCCTCTTATGAGTGAACCAAGACTGTTTGTAGAGTGTGAAGAGTCTGACACATGGAAGAAAAGTCACCAAGGGACAGATAGTGCTTTTGAAAAATGAGATCCGGGCCAACACACGTGCTCTGGCACACCAACTACTGCTGCTGGCACTGTGTGTATAGCTCACTGGGTCCTTCAGCAGCCCTTCAGGTAGGCACAGTTACTTCTTGTACCTTATAACAAATCAGGTAACGAGGCACAGAGAGGTCAAGTACCTTCCTCAAGTCACCAAGCCAGTAAGAGGCTGAGGCGCAGTTGGAGCCCATGGCTGTCCAGCTCCTACAGTTCTTACAGAGAGTGGAGACAACTCTATGCTCCATCTCCGTCAACCTGGCCTAGTGATCCTGGTTTTCCCGACACCCCAGCCAGGGCTGCTTTCCACTCTAACTGCTCTCCCTCTCGTTTTACAAACAAGGAAAATGAGACTTGGAAAAATGAAATAACTGTACATAAACAAAATAACTTTGCAAAGCCAGCCAGAGTTGCACAAAGTGCCAATAACGTTGATATCATCATGTCTCTGATTACGTGTTTCATCACCTTGTAATGGGTCAAGGAGAACTTTTACTCCATGGAAAAAGAGCTGGCCTGGCTGGGGCAGCGGCCAGGTCTCCAACGGAATAGCTAGGAAAGGTCAGAGATGTGTGTCTAGTTCACCACTGCAGCCCCTGCCCCAGCCCAAGATCAAGGCTGGTATGCAGTAGACATTTGCATAGTAACAGCTAATTTTTACTGAGCCCTCTCTATCTGTGCCAGGGCCCATTTTAATCACTTTACATATATTAACTCCTCAAAACCGCTCAACGCCCTTTTGAAGCAGGCTCTATTATTATGCCCATTTACAAATGGGGAAATCAGGGCACAGAATGCTTAAGTCACTCACACACGGCACCTGGCTAGTACTGAGTAAACGAGTGGACAAATAAAGCTGAGATTTCATCATTGAGTCCTCCTAAAACATCCCACCCAGGACCCTGGAGAGTGTGGCATCCACCCTTACATGGCTGGCGAGCTGCTCAGCACTGTGAGAGGAACACATCAGCGGTGGGAGCAAGGGTCTCCTCTCTCCGCGGGAAACAGCACGTGCAGCAGCCCAAGGAGGGACCATGACGGTGTCCCAGGAAGAGACAGGACTGGAAGGGCTGGTGGTCAGCGGGGCCAAGAATGGAGCCGGCTTGTGGAGGAAGTGGATTTTGTTTGCTATTCAGAGGTGTTAAGTGGGAAATGGCAGGGGCCCTCATATACACACTCACACACACAGTGTCTCAGTTGACAGGAAGAGGAAATGCCTTGCATTTTCCAGCCGCTTGTCCCCAGGCCAAACCTGAATGCCAGCCCTAAAAATACAGCTTGGAAGCAGAGCTATGCTAACAGCTCCCTCCTGTCTCTGTCACCCTCTTCCCCGCATCCCCTCAGGTTTATTTTTGAATGAGGACGCTGCGTGAAAGTAACCCGATGCTGGAGGCTGGCAAAACCTGAGCCCTTTTCTTTCATGTCTCCTTCCATTCAGGTTTTGGGAGAGGAAAGAGAAGGAAAGAAGTGGAGAACGACTGCCTTCAGTTTAGGAGGAGAGCAAAGAGGATGGGGCTAAAGGGTCACATACAGACCCCTTCAGCATGATTTAGTGACCCGGTTGGCCGTGAAAATCTGTCAAGCTGAGCACCATGCCAGGCATGGCATGGGAACTGGAGTCAAATACACCATTTCTGCCCTCAAGGGACTTGCAGTCTCCATGAGGCATGGACCTAATAAGAAAGAACACACTGCTCAAGGCAGCTTCCTCCAACCAGTAGTAAAAGGTCGCCCCTTTGAACCTGTCCAGGACTTACCATGCTGAATGAAAGCCAAGGGTGAGTGAAGACTGAATACCTCTCTTGTTATGTATGGCTGGAAATAAGGCAAGGAAGTGCACCCTTGTCGTCCCTATTTAACATCGAAGCCAGTGTGATAAGGTAAGAAAATTCAATAAAAAATCATCTAGATTGAAACGGAAACAGCGAAACTGTCTTAATTATGATTACCTACATAGAAAATCCTACTGAGCCTATAAAAAACTACTAGAATTAGTAAGTGAGTTAGAAAATTGCACAATTCAAGATCAATATACAAAAATCAATTATATTTACAAGATCTGCCCAGGAGATATTCAGCC
This sequence comes from Noctilio leporinus, assembly GCA_004026585.1. Classification (NCBI taxonomy): domain Eukaryota; kingdom Metazoa; phylum Chordata; class Mammalia; order Chiroptera; family Noctilionidae; genus Noctilio; species Noctilio leporinus. The sequence goes on from PVIW01003574.1 coordinate 149,704, forward strand.
ATATAATATGAAAACTAGAGACATTTATTGAAGAAGATACAAGATCCAGGAAACTGTACATAGGACAGTGATGCCTCAGCCCCCTTCAAAATAAGCCCCTAGGGACCTCACACAGTTCTCCCAATCACTATTAGCTGCCCTGTCATATTTTCTTAAATCTCACCAACGGTCTGAAATCTCTTCTTTTTCAAAGGTAATTTTAGTTTTGGGAAGAGCCAGAAGTCACAGGACACCAAATGGAGGCTATAGGGGGACTGAGCTACCTGGGTGATTTGATGTTTAGCCAAAAAAATCTGCATGAGACGTAATGCATGAGCACGTGTGTTGTCTTGATGAAGCTGCCAATCACCAGTTGCCCATAGCTGCAGCCTTCTGAATCATCTCAAATCGTTTCTGTGAAGGAATGTTCAAGCTCAACACAAAATTTAATGCAGATTTGTTGCTCTATTAGCTCAGTCATTTTGAATGTGACGACCACACTGTACGCATGCTCATTCAATGGTGTCTACCAACTTTACTAACTACTATAGTGAAGTTGTCATTATTCACTCATGTGCATTCCAGTCCACTCTCCTTGCATGCCAGGCTACAGTGATGTTACACAAACCATTTTCATTTATTAACAATGGCTGGACTCTTTCTGGACAAACCTCATACAACAGCCAAGATTCAGAAGCAACCCAAGTGCCCATCAGTAGAGCGTGGATAATAAAACTATGATACATTTACACAATGGACGATTACTTGGTCATTAAAAAAAGAAGAAAGAAATCTTACCCTTTGCAACAGCATATGCATGGACCAAGCAAGCATTATGCTAAGTGAAATAAGCCAGTCAGAAAAAGGCAAGTACCATATGATTTCACTTATATGTGTAATCTAATGAACAAAATTAACTAACAAACAAAATAAGAAACAGACTCATACATACAGAGAACAGACTGGCAGCTATCAGAGGGGAGGGGTATTGTGGAGCCTGATGAAAACAGTGAGAGGATTAAATAAACAAACAAACAAATAATAAAAATCACCTCACAAACAACACTATGGTGATCACCAGAGGGTAAGGGGAGGTAGAAGAGGGTATAGGGAGGCTAAATGGTAATGGAAGGAGATGTGATGTAGGGTGGTAAAATAAAAAATTAAATTTAAGAAAAGGCATTTTTAGGCATTCCAGTGGGTGAGCAGTGGTATCTCATTGTGCTTTTTATTTGCATTTTTCTAATGACTAGTGATGTTGTGCATTTTTTTCATGTGCTTATTCATCATCCAAATCTTTGGTGAAGTGATTATTCAAATTTTTGTCCATTTGTAAAATTGGGTTGTTTATTATCTTCTTATTGAGCTCTAGCACTTCTTCATATAGTATTCCCTGAAATAAAATCATTGGGTCATAAGACAGGTCCATTTTTAATTTTTGGAGACATCTCCATATTGATTTCCACAGTGGATGCACCAGGCTGCATTCCCAACAGTGCACAAGGGTTCCCTTTTCTCCACATCCTCACCAGCACTTGTTCCTTGATTTATGGGTGAGGGCCATTCTGGCTGGTGTGAGGTGATATCTCACTGTAGTTTAAGGTACAATTTCTTTGATGATTAATGACATTGAGCATCTTTTCATATGTCTTTGGAGAAGTGTCTAATTGGATTGTTTAGTTTATTTGGTGTTTAGTTGTATAAGATATTCATAAATTTCAGATATTAACCCTTATCAGATGTATTATTGGTAAATATGCTCTCCCATTCAACAGGTTGTATTTTGATTTTGTTGATGGTTTCCTTTGCAGTGCAAAGACTTTTTAACTTGATGTAGTCCCATTTGTTTACTTTTTGTTTGTTTCCCTTGCCTGAGGAGATATGGCAGAAAAATATTGCTATAAGAAATGTCCAAGATTTTACTGCCTATTTTTTCTTCTAGGGTTTTCATGGTCTCTAGTCTAACATTTAAATCTTTAATTCATTTTAAATTTATTCTTGTGTATGATGTAAGAAGGTGGTCTAGTTTCATTTTTCCCACGTATCTGTTCAATTTTCCTAACACCATTTATGGAATAGAGTATCTTTACCCCATTGTATGTTTTTGCCATAAAAGCATGGGTTTATTTCTGGGCTCTCTGTTCTGCTCCATTGACCTATAAGTCTGTTTTTATGCCAATACTATGCTGTTTTGATTACTATGGCCTTATAGTATAGTTTGATATCAGGTAGCACAATTCCTTCAACTTTGTTCTTCTTTCTCAAGATTTCTGTGACTACTAAGAGTCTTTTGTGGTTCCATATAAATTTTTGGAATATTTGTTCCAGTTCTGTGAAATACGCCAATGGTATCTTGATAGCAATCTGGACAGACAGATTTAAAAGTGGTGTTTAAAGCCTAACCATCCCAATGTTGACAAGGATATAAAGCAACTGCTAGGAGAAAAGGAGAATGGTACAACCACTTTGGAAAACAATTTGGCAGTTTCATTTCACTTCTAAGTATTTACCCAAGTGAAATGAAAACATATATACAGACAAATATGTGTTCATGAATGTTCATAGCATCTTTATTTTTAATAGTCAAAAACAGGAAACCACTCAAATGTCCTTCCACAGATGAATGAATATCCGCACAATGGAATACTACTCAGCAATAAAAAGTAGTGAATTATTGGTATACATAGCATAGATGAATATCAGAATAATTACGTTGAGTAAAAGAAACTGGACCTCCTCAAAAGTACATACTGTACTTTAATATAAAATTCTAGAACCTGCAAACTAATCTTTAGTGACATAAAGCAGATCAATTTGTGGGGTGATGGATACGTACATCATCTTGATTATGGTGACCCTTTCATGGTGTATACCTATGTCAAAATATATCAAAATAGGCACTATAAATATGTAATGTGTCATTTGTCAGTTATATTTCAATAAAGCTATAAAAACAGTTTGTTTGTTTTTTTAAAGCTAAGAATGGGCTTAAGAAATGATTAACTTTTTTTTCATTATGGTCCCCTGAGACTCTGATGAAAATCAAACGTGCACACAGATCACACAAATGATGGACCTTCAGAGACCTGTAAGACTGCCTTTGGACCTCAGCTTTCAGATTCCTGCCCTAAAGCAGCATCAAGTACCATATCTGTCAATGTGCTGATTCTCCATCACAAACAATGCTTGATGGACCCCTTCCCCTCAGTATGGCCCTCTATTAGTCACCCAGTCTCTTTTTAGGCCAGAAATTGTGTTTACAACAAAGTGAGTAGAGACTACAATGAGGTACTGGGTTCTCTGTGGATCATGCCCAGAAGGCTGGCTTCATGCATTGGGCCCTGATGCCTGGATGCCTGGCCCCTAAGTATTGTGAAGATTTAGAGGGGCCATACTGACAGAGCTGGAGAAAACCCGAGCAGGCTCCACATTCACGCCTCCCTGCGTCTCCCAGATACAGGCCTCCTTCATCAGGGGTGGATGCATGACCATCGCCTGTAACGAAGTGAACCTGTCCTCTAGTGCTTCCATGGTTGCGGACTCACCCCTGACCCTGAGAATGGCCCCAGACAGAATTCTAACTCCCCCAACCGTTGACCTTGTCACTGACCCCATACTGAAACCACAGGGCAGTTCAGACAAAAGAAACTCAGAGCAAAAGTCATATGTTCAGTCCTGTTGCTTTTAAACATGAGCCACATAGGTGGCCGGATGATGGTGATAAAGCAAAGGTGGAGGCGGGAAGAGCCTCAGTGTGATTGGGCTGTGTGAACAATATTTGCCACCTTGAAATGGGGACACTGAGAAGAGACATAGATCAGCCTGACTTTCGGTGATCTTCCCCCATGTCAAAGGGTCAGAGGAAGAGGGTCTCAGCACCCCTTCCCACCAAAGCTTCTGAATCTCATCTCCTTTTCTGCACCCTGACATCCCTGAGAAGTAGCTCAAACCTCCCAGCAGAGGGCACCCTGTGCCTTCTAACTCAGCACGAAAGCCAGTTTCCTGGGTGCCAGGACTGGGAGTCTGGTACACATGGACCCAGCTGGGCTGCTGGACAGGAGGAGGGAGCTCCCGGCAAATAGGGTCCCCAGAGCAGTCCCTCCTGAGCTGTGCCGTGTCTGTGCCTTCGGTGGGTGGTGTCAGTCAGCTCCGATATGCCGTATGCTGGGGCCGTCAGGCATGGCTGCTCTCCTTCGTTCGATGCCCTCAAGGGCCCAAGAGTTAGCGGGCAGCCACCACCAAATGCTGTGGCACTTTGGCCTCCCAAGCCTGCCCTTTGCCCCTGGAATCAGGTCCCTGCCCTTCAAGAGCTTCTAATCTAAGCACCTTTGACCAGGGTACTGGCCAGTGGCTCTCAGCTCTCTGGCTACCTGCCCACCAGGAGCACCTGAGGAGCTTTTTAAAGATACCAGTGGCTGGCCATGCCTCAGTAAATTTAAAGAGATTTCAGGCTGGGGCCAGGCACCCTGCTTTGTTGAAAAGCTCCCAGGTAGCAAGGGGCTAGGGGCCCTGACAGGTGCCTCGGCCTTCATGGCTCTAAGTGTGGTCTGAGGACCAGCAGTACCTTCATCACCAAGCTAGTCAGAAAGGCTGGGTCTCAGGCCCCACCTCGGCCTAATGAATCTGGATCCACCTCTTTACAAGATCCCCAGTGGGGTCAAATGCACATTAACAGCTGGGAAATGCTGACTTAGAAGCAATGCCATTGTTTCAGGTATCAAGAGATTGGCTTTGTGATCAGGCTGCCATGAGGTGAGGGCACAGCCTGGTGGAGAAAGACTCCCTTGAGGGGAGGAGAGACCCGCCTGGAGAGGGAGGTTGGAGTCAGTCACAGAGTTGTGACAGCAGAGAAAGGAGGTGGGGCCTTTCCTATAGGCAAAGGGGAGCCCTCGTAGATTCTTAAGCAACAAACTCACCTGCAAATGAGAGCTTAGACAATCTAGAACATAATGACCTGCTTTCTCCACAGTCCCAGGCAGGTAATTAATAATGAAAATAACAAGGAAAACACTAGCTAACATTTTTTGTTGCCGACTGTCTTTCCAACACGATCCCAAGTACTTGTTTTGGTTATCAGTAGAATGGACTTGCTTCCGGTGCACAGTGGGCAGGCTCCCCAAAGCCTGAGAACTTGGCCGAGTAACTGGTGCGATGCGGGCAGACGATAATGCTGAATGATTGAATGAATGACCATTACCTTCTGGAGTCATTTCTCCAGGCCTGGAGTGGCCCATTCAGGTCCCTGCCTTTGAGGGAAGGTAGTGTGATGTCATTAAGAGCAGCTAGACAACCTGTTTGAATCCTGACTCTAACATTCACTAGTTGTGTGACTTGAAGTAGGTTCAACCTCTCTGTGCCTCTATTTCTCCACCTATAAAATAGGCTAGCAGAGCTGTGAGAAATAAATGAACTAATAGCCACAAAGTACTCAGCACAGGGTCTGGCACTTAGTAACATCTTAACAAATGGTAACTGAAGTCATTATTATGATAATTATTATTAACCTTTAGCCTCCTGGGCTACAAAGCAAACCTGCTGAGAAGCCCCCAGCGCCCCATCCTTGGCTTCTATAGGAAGATTTCAGGATAGGCCTAGTCTGCAGGCTAAAAAACGAGTCCTGGGAGGTGAACCACTCTTAGTTCACAAACAAAAACTCCCTCTGGGAGCGGGTCCCTCTGGGACTTCCCTTGCCTGAGATCCTAACTCTCGCACCTTACAGCAGGAACCTGGGGTGGGGCCTCCTGACTCTGCTACCCTGCCCTATCAGACCAGGCAGATTGATGCCCCCACACCCGTGGCCTTTCGGACCCAACCACCCCAAGGCCCCCTCACAACAGTCCTCTCCACAGTCGTGCTGGGACACCTGCTGCCGGGCCTCAAGGAGACCCGGAGAATAAATGATGAGTATGGGCTGGGGCCTTGACTCCTCAGGGCCAGAGATTGATGTGGCCATAGCCAAAGTGACATAATGGGCCTTGCAGGCTGTCCATGCAGGCGATAAAGGCAAGGGACATAAATAATGCAGGAAATAAAGGGTGGAAAGCGGGCCCAAAGGAATAAATTCCTGCTCCCCGACAGGCTCAGTGTGGGGGTCAGGACAGTGTCGGTGGGCAGGGGAGGGGGCAGGAGGGAGGGCAGAGTGGTGGGCTGCCAGCTGTCCCCTGGAGCCTCTTGGTCACACTCACCCCCCTGTACACACACCACACTTGAAGAGGCAATGGAGGTGGTGAGGAACAGGAGTGGGGGTGGAGGAGACCTACCTGAACCACCAAGTCACACTGTTGCTGAAGTCACCTCTCTGCCCGTTTCCTCCATGGTAAAATGAGATGAGGTACTAGGCCAATGTTTCCTGAGAGGGGTCTGAGGAATCCATCACCCAAAAACCTTGTTTCACATGTGGATTCCTGGGCCCCACCTGACCTATGAATCAAGAACTCTGAAGAGGGTCCTGGACCCACACAAGTAGCAGGCTCCCCAGGTGTGAGACCCATTGGACCCTTCCATCATATAGATGAGATAGGTAGGTGAATGGGTGGATGAATGTTGGATGGATGGATGGTGTGGACAAAAGGCAGCCACATCCTAAATCTGATAAGCTCAGGGGAGGCCTGCGTGAAGGCCCTACAATCTCAGAGACCTAAAAAACCACATAGGATGTTCTGAACATAAAAATTTCTACCTAAAGGAGAGTCATGACAGGTAGTCATGTCTTAGGCCAGTATCTTCCTGACAAAGGTCAATCTTTACCTTAACTGAGCCTGTCTATTGTCTTTCTGCATCTATGATAACAGACTTTTGAAATGTCAAGGTAATTTCCGTTTTTTTATCTGGACCCCTCTGGGTACAATCACCAACAGAGCAGAAACCACAAATCCCCTCATTGTTGTTGTTATCCTGTTAACTATCCTACACCCGCAAATGTAAAAGGCATGTCTATTGGCTTTACTTTTTATGCAATCCCAGAGATTTCCCCACTTTGCCTTCTGTCACCTCTCTAATCTATCACCAGTGCTTTTCATGTCACCCCTTTGTCTACCCTTCTGATTCTGATGAATTAAATAAATGGTAAACTGACATTTTCTGGAGCATTTTCTCCATCCGTTGAGAGTGTGCCTCCTGGCAACTGTCGTCAGTTTGGCTCAAATAAACTCATACAAATTCTCGACAGGTTTGACCGTTTCTTCCATTGACGATGGATAGGTGGATAATACAGTAGATGTTCCCCCATTTATCAGTTTTTTGCTAAATACTAGGCCAGATGCATTGTGTTTACCCAGTTCAGTTTTTCCTTTATTGCTCCCACTTGGAAGAAAAAGAAAGCAGCTCAGCTCACGAGGTTCCGTGGCACACACAGCGTGGGTGCCTGGCTAGCACTGAGCCCGGACTGTGAGAGCCCAGAGCCAGTGCTCTTGACCCCTTATGTACTGTGTCCATGACGGGATGGTGTGTGTGTGTGTGTGTGTATTTGTGGTGATTCTCCAGTCATTGAGCATTACAAGTGACCCTGACATCTCTTACAGAGCCTCCATCATTGCCCCACAGGGTCTTGCTCTCCTCCTGAGCCTGCGAGCCTGGGTGAGAGCAAGAGGGCATGGGGCATATGGCAGTGCCCTCTCCCACCAGCCTGCCCTGCCCTTGGCAGTGAGGATGAGGCTGAGAGCTGAGCACTCGGAACACCTGCCTCCGCACTACCTCCTGGGCAGGCCCCACCACCTAGGGGAAGTAGACTCTCACTTTCCCTGGTGCTCAGGCACCTCCCTCTTCTTTTTATTTTTTAAAAAGATTTTTGCCCTGGCTGGTGGCACAGAGGATAAGGTGCCAGCCTGCGAACCCTAAGGTTGCTGGTTCAATTCCCAGCCACGGCACATAACCAGGTTGCAAGCCAGGTCTCCAGCCAGGTGTTTGGCTGAAGGCAGGTGAAAGGTAACCATACATTTATGTTTCTCTCCCTCTCTGCCTCTCTCCCTTCTCCTCTCTCTAAAAATAATAAAATAAAAATTTTTAAAAAAGATGTTTAAAATGTGTTTGTTTGTTTATGTTTAGACGGGGGGGTGGGGGTGGGGGAGAAACATCAATGTACCAGAAACATCAATGGGTTGCCTCTGCACTCCCAGCTGGGGACCTGGCCAGCAACCCAGGCATGTGCCTTGACCTAGACTCCAACTGGCAACGTTTTAGGTGGCAGGATGAGCCCAGCCCACTAAGTCATACTCATCAGGGCCTCCATCTTCTTTTTAAATAATCCCAACCCGTCTCACTTCTTCAGTTTACTAAGAAACCGGGACTCCTGCCAGCCCCACCATTTTGCCCTCTCCTCTGGCATGAACCCACAAGCTTCCCAGAGGATGAGAGGACACGGAGTCTCTCAGGAAAGCTTCCCAGGGCACTGAGAATGGATGGTGGGCTGAACCTGGCCTTTCAACCTGACTTTCCAAGATACAAAGGGAAAGGCTCTGCCCAGCCAAGCCTGCTGCAGAGGAAAATGGGAGCCAGATGTGCAGGGGAAACTGGGGCATTAATGCCTCATTCCAGTGTCCTCAGCCGGCTGGGGTCACCGGAGGGAGCGCAGCCTTTGGTGGGAAGGGGCTCCCAGCTGTCTCCTTCACTCAGATTCAATGAGTGGGCAGAGGACCCTACTGAGCTGTGGAAAAGCTGCAGGACTTCTGGGAATTCTGGGCTGAACAGGCAGACTGAACCGTGAGTTTACTGGTCAGGGCCAGCATGCGGAGGCCCAAGGCATGAAATTGCTGGAACAAGATCACATAGCATCACCATTGGGGTGAGGTATGACCTGGTCATTTACTCTCCCCTTGGAGTTCTGCCATTGTCATTCCTTTGTGGTGATACCGGCCCCCTGTGGGAAGGAAGACACTTCTGGGAAGAGCGCATGTTAAACCATTTCCAGCCTCTCTGAGTTCCAGCTAATTGGTCAAAATCTGAATATTAAAGTGGGGATAAATTTTCCATAATCTAAGCTAGTGATGTTCAACCCTGCTATACCTTCAAACTTCCTCAGGGGTTGGGGGAAGAGAGAAAGAAGGAAGGAAGGAAGAGAAAGAAAGAAAGAAGGAAAAAAAGAAAGAAGGAAGGAAGGAAAGAAAGAAAGAAAAAGAAAAAGAAAAAGATGCCCTACAGCCCCCAAACAGAGATTTGGGGTCAATGACTGGGTGGCACCCGGCATGCTAATTCTGGATGATTCTAGGTGCAGCAACACCAGCTTCCAACCATGACACTTTAAGGCTAGCAAAACCCTTCAACCTCACCACACATGGCCTCTGGGCCAGCAAATATGAGCAACACCTGGGAGCTGACTAGAAATGCAGAGCCTCAGGCTCTCACTTGCTCAGAATCTGCGCCTGAGCAAGACCTGAGGTGATTCGTATGCAGGTTAATGTTTAGAGGGAACTGACTGGCAGGACATGCAGACCTTAGCACCCACTTTACTTCTGGGACCACTGGGCAGAGCAGACTTCATATGAACTCTCTCCCCTTTGCTATTCCCAGCAGACCCCCATCATCCCCCTCAAATCCTTTTCCGCCACAAAGGCTGCTTATCTGCTGTGGGGAGGGGCAAGGAGTGATCGTGTGGGGAACCCTCTTTCTGTCCAGCCTCTGGAGTCCCAAGACCTCTTTCCCCTCCGAGTGAGCATGTGGGTGATTTACTGCTCCAGACACAGGGGTGCAGGGGCGGGGGGCACCAGGAGACGGGGGCGGGGTGGGACTGGCAGCCAGCCTGACCAAACACACAAATGTCAGCAGCACCCTGGGCCCTCCAGGAGCCACCAGCTTCAAAGATACATTAACTCTATACAGAGAAAGATGGGCTGTTTTGTTTTTCTTTTTTAACAAGTGAGGCTTGTTCCCGGGACTGCGAGCATATGTCGCCAAGCCTGTTCTGACTCAGCTGCACCTGCTGATTTTGTTCTCAAGACCCAAACACACCCCCACCGCTGCACACCCTCCCCTGCCTCTGCCCTCCTTTCTTCACAACACCCTCGGCTTCTGGAGTTTCAGGAAAGCAAGCCCGGGCTGGACCTGGGGCTGCAGGTAGATGGATGACCGTGTGGAAGAGCAGGGGTGAGGCCAAGTGGAGAGACGGGGGCCCAGGTCCAGAGCAGTCCTGGGTTCACTGAGGCCCAGGCCATGGGGTGAAGCCAGGAGGGAACCGTGCTGTCACTGGGAGCCACTCAAAATAGGGTCCTGGGGTGCCAAGGTAAAGCTTGCTCCTGTAGGAAGAGAGGGCTGGCAGGTGAGGAAAGGGCCTTTAAATTAAAAAAATTAAAAAAAAAAATGTTTAGTTATGGTTGACATTCAATAGTGTATTAATTTCACGTGTACAGCATAGTGGTTAGACATTTATGTGATTTACAAGGTGATCCCCCTGATAAATCCAGTGCCCACCCGGCACCTACATAGTTACTACAATATAATTGGCTATATTCCCTGTGTTGTACCTTACATCCCTATGGCTATTTTGTGATTGCCAATTTGTACATAATCAAAGGGGCGTTTTTAAGGAGGGTCAATGTGTTAGAGATGTTTTCTAAACTCTGTCACTCCTGAAAGGGAAGGACTGTCTCTTGTTTTCTCTGAAATAGCTTGCAGGGGCTGGGAGCAGCATGGTGATCAATGAAAATGAGTTAGGAATAAAGAACGGATAGATGAAAGGCTAGATGGAGAATGAACAACTAGGACTTCTGGCTCCAACATTATGACAATCTAGAAACTTGGAAAGGCCCTCTTGTTCAAGGACTGGATCCCATAAATTATAATACAATTTTAAACACATTTCTGAGCTTGCAGAATGTTAGGAAGATGTTCAAAGGAGGAAAACAATTCACAAGGAGCTAAAACCCAGAGGCGATATTGACTTGAGGTAAATGCATTTATTGGCAACACCAAAGAGAGCCGCCTGCTGGTTGGAAGAACCAAAATTAAGTCCCGGACCCTTGAAAGGGCTCACAGGAGCTCGGGTCAGATGCACCTATGCTCCCAGCCAAGCACAAATCCCACCTGCAGGAAGGCATTCCCAGCGGAGACCTTTATCGTGCCCGAAGATGAACAAAACGTGAACTCCCAATCAAAAATTACCAAACAAGGATATGAGTCACGACAGAATTTAGATTTGTAAGAACTACAAATGTAATCAACAAACAGAGATCCTTAAACAACTATGTTTAGACATTGGACAATAGACAACTCAGGGCTGAGGGAAGAGAAACAAAGAAGATCAAACCTTACCCCAATTTTCTGCATAGAAAGAATTTCTGGAATGCAAAGCTGGGTAGGGAATCCAAACAGAGTCTGGAAGTCTCACCTCTCACCGAGTTAAAGAGATAGACATTAGAGTTTGGGGAGGCCAAGGTGCATAGAATTTGTAGGACAGGATACCAGAGAGAAGTGAGTGAGTTAGAGAAAGGGCTTCCAAAATCTGCATGGAGTCCCCTTATATCTTTAGCTGAATCCCAATCTGTGCAGTGTAAATACCCAAGGCTGAGCAAAGAACAACATGTGGGAAAAAGAGCAATTATCAGGGGTCTATAAGCTAAAAATCTCCCAGGGTCCACAGGGCTAGGAATTGCTAGGGTGATTTGTTTTTCATACAGCTGTCCAATTGTTTTAGTGTCTTTTATTGGAAAAGATGTCTCCTGTCATTATCTCTATTCAAGATTTCACTGAGGGTCTTAGCCACAGATACACATTAAGAAGACACAAATGTATTCAAATTGGAAAAGAAGTACAACTATCTTTATTTGTAGGCAATACAACTGTAGTATACATAGAAAATCTCTAACAATCTGTAAAGAAGTTTCTAGAATGACAAATGAGATGAACAATGTTACAGGATAGAAGGTTAAGATATAAAAATTAATTATATTTCTATATGCTAATAGTGAACAAGTAGAAATTGAAGTGGAAAAATGTCATTTACAACAGTATCCCAAAATACTCAAGAATAAAGTTAATAGGCCCTGGCTGGTGGCACAGTTGATAAGGCACCGGCCTGTGAACCCAAAGGTAGTTGATTTGATTCCCAGTCAGGGCACATAATCAAGCTGCAAGCCAGGTCTCCAGGCGGGTCTTTAGCTGGAGACAGGTGAAAGGCACCCATACATTGATGTCTCTCTGTCTGCCTCTCTCTCTTCCCCTCCCTCAATGTGTGGACTCAATGTGTGGACTCTGTTGTGCTGGATTAGAGTCTGAGACACTGGTATAAATATTTACTAGATCCATTGATTAGATAGATGTAGATAGATGATAAAGAGATGGACAGACAGATGTGTGTGTATACATGGATTACACACATACATTTCCTAGCTCTGTCCATCAAGAGGACCTAGAAGCATTGACACCCTTAAGCAATAAGACACATTCTGCTCAGATCCTGGTTTCTAAATACCATTGTCCAATAAAAGGAACCAGGCTCCTTGATGAACTGCCTAATTCTATGTCTTTGGCAGGGAAAATACAAGATGAGCCTAAAGCATCTGATGTGTTGGAAAGTTAAGGAAGTGCTTTTTTAAAAAAGTCAAAAGGCAGAAGAGCTAAGATGAAAGAACTTCCAGTGGCCAAACTTGCAACAATTTAAGCTATAAAACAAATCCTCATGATACAAATACAAATAGTGGTACAAATAAATGATTTAATAATAAATCAATGGCAGGAAAGAGAGAACTCTTTCTTACAGCAGAATTCTAATTGATAAATGAGGGAGGGCTGAGGAAAATGAAAAACCACTATTAGAACATCATAGTAATAATTGTTGCAGGGCATGATCCACTGATGGACACTAAAATCAGTGGGCAAACTATAGGCAGAAATGGGATGTTTGCATAGACTCAAAGTCTCTCTCCCCCAAATATGGTGGTGTTTTGTGTTTTTTTTTTTTTAATTTTATTGTTGTTGTATTACATCCATCCCCTTTTTGCTCCCCTCTGTCCCCCTCCCCACCCACCCATTCCCCCCAAAGTCAATCCCACCTGTTGTCCATGTCCATGGTTCCTTTATACTAGGTTCTTGTCTAAGCTGCTCCCCTTTCTTGCCTCTGCCTCCCCCCTCCCCCCAACCCCTTTCCCC